>JABCQV010000183.1:0-159330 GCA_013186375.1 Fusarium aywerte | reverse complement strand
GTGCAGAACTGTCCAAGCCTTGCCTTTCCGCTCGTTCCCTCCCTTCCCTTCCCGTCCCGCAATGGACGATGCGATGCGATTGTGACTGGGGCTGCTTCGGCAGTGCGCTGCATCGAACTGCAAGCACTTGACTTGACTGCACCTCAAATAGCCTTTAGCTGACGGTCGTGGGTCGATTTGCGCCCCCATTTGACAAGACGAGCAAGTTATTCAGTACTTGATGATATCGTGCCTCGGCCGCTCCAATACACTAAATCAGATACGTGCGCCGTGGTATTAATGAAAGATTGATTACACTGCGGGGCATTCAACGTCGCAGATGAGAAACAGCAGTCAATTAATTCCGTATGGATGAAGCGCGAAGGACCATGGTTGTGGATAATAACAATCTCAGCATGTCAACAAACGGACAGACGCGCGCAATCCAATCAATTGACCAGATTAGCATGCTGCACCAGGGCATAGCGCCTAATCTCACGACTGCGAGAGCCCTGAAGGGGACGGTCAGAAAGGGGCTTTTTTGCGCTAGCACAGGGGAATTGCAGTGGGAGAGCACGCGGTCAAAATGGTGCCTGAGTCTGAGACTGCGACTGCGACTCCCAAGTGGAGGATCCTCATTGTGTGTTTTGGTTCTGTATGGGTAGCCCAGATTCCGTCACTCATCTGATGAACAATGCGCACCCCTGGCCCGACAGGACAGACTAGAGTAGCCCAGCCTAGCTCTCTGTACAGTACGGTGCTGTACAGTATAAAGGTGACAGCCCTGAGATGGGATGTTCTCACGATACAAGCATGCTTGGAAGCAGAGGCAGGGGATAAAGCTGAGAGCAGTCAAGTGACGAAGCTTGGAATGGGGAACCCCGAGAGGGCCGACATTCAATCTCCAATCTAACACTGGGCTTGCGAGTGTGAGTGCAGTAGTTCACACCCTTGTAGGATAGGCGCTGAGTTTTGGATACCGCCTGGTGTGCAGGTGAACCTAGAATAGGACAAGTAGCGTGCACTCAGCCCCCTAGCAAATGCGTGTGTTGTCTAGCTTTTTGAACACACATGTGGTACTGTGCCTGTATGAGCATACACAGACTGTGCTGCTTCTAAACATCCCTACCCTGAGCGACCAGGATCAGCTAGCAGCATGCCACCAAGATTACACTGTGGCATACGCTACTCTATCCATATGCCAATCATAACAAAGTGGCAAAGAGAACCTGGCCACCGTTTTCAGGTCATGATTTGCCAGAATCCGGTCCCACCCTCATTTCCTGGTCCTGCAGGCGCTTCATGTGGAGTCTAGTATGGGTCCAGTGGATCTTAGCGGGTTCACAGTGTCCCCAACCAACAAGAACCAATCGTCCGCCGTCCCCGGTGCGCAGTCACTAAACTGTAGGTATCCCGCCTGTCCCCTTCCATTTCCATTTTACTTATCAAAGCCAGCCCGTCACCTTTCATTCTTACTCCGCCCCTCCTCTTGTACCTCGTCTCGCTTCGCTCCCACTATTTCCCACAATTCATCTCTCGTCAACCAAAAACCTACATCAACCAACAAACTCGCTCTCCTCTACAACACAACACAACTCACCTCAACCTCTCATCTCTCCTATCTTGTCTGCGACTTTTTGGATTTGTCCATAACGATTATTAACGACGACCTATTAACACTTCATTTCTTGATTGTGTTTATATCGCCCATCAAATTAATCCCGCACCAATTCCGGAATCACAACAACGCGACTTTCGCTCGACTCGCATAATGTCTGCATACTACACCTACAACGCTCACCCAGCGCACCCCGCTCCTATGTCGCACAACCACCACGCTGGCCGAAATCGCAGAGCTCCTCGTCTTTCCATGTCTCAACAAGTTCAGCGCCAGTTCCGATCTGGTCCTCGCAACATGGGCATGAAGGATCCCGAGGTTGCTGCCATCTCGTCTTTCCGAAACAAGTTCGAGACTAGCCGGTCTTTCGATCTTGAGGACGACATGGAGTTCTGCCCCGGTCTGTTGACTGAGACTGACGTGAGTTGTCCCGCTGCTGCTATCCGTAGCGCATCCATCTGACCTATTGTTCGCAGTTGGTCTCCATCTCCAGCGCGTCTGAGCGCTCCTCACTAGCCAGCAACTCTCCCGACTCTTCTCCTACGCAACACCCCAACACTGTTGCTCCTGGCTTCTCTCTCAACTCAACATCTCCCGCCTTTATTCCTCCCTCCTACCAGCATCAGCCAAGCATGAAGCTTCACCAGCCCTCCGCAACCCGCGGCCGCAATGCCATCCCCATCATCAACCCTGCTACTGGCATTACTATGTCAAGCCCTCCCCAGTCAGTATCGCCTGGCAGGATGCAACAGGGTCGTCGATGGTAAGCCATACCAGGTCGTTACCCCATACATCTTGTATGGGTCGACTGGTGTGTCTCACCACCGGCGATGCGCTTTGAACTGTAAACACAACCGTTCGTTCTTGGCAGATGTTCATCTTGGCGGGCATATTGACCGACTAAGACTTGATCTTGGCATCGTCTTATCATCTGGGCTGGTTTCCTCAAAAGCTTTTTGGGGGGTATTCGCTTGACGCGACTGCTCACATTGTTGGCTGCAACAATTTTCGACAACCATCACTTTTACCATTCCAAATCTATCTCACCTGTACAAACATCCCTAATCGACACCTCTTGTTTTAATCAACAAGTTTATGAGGATACTACTGGCACGGCATGATAAAGATCGATACCATTTTCGGCTTGGTTACTTTGTTATTTTTGCAACAAATCAAATACCTAGGGTTGGGTGTCCGCCTCGCAAGATGAGGCTTCAAGACACGAACGGGCGTTTCTTTGCTTTTTAAGACGACATTGCATCGGTGTTTGGCGGCACAAGTATCGGATTATCTCGGCATCAATTGTTTTCATTTTTTACATGGGAGGCGTGGGTTGGCCTTACCATTCATACCAAAATGTCTTCTCTCATCGCGGTCATGGGTTATGAAGTCAACAAGAGAAAAAGAACAACATAGAAGGGAGTGCTTTTTCGCAAGCGGGGTCTTTACCGGTGTTATTTGATCGGTCGCATCTTGGAAATATCTTTGGGCGGTGGTCAGGTTCGAGACGAACGGTGTTTTGCGAGTATTGGTATCCCTTAATGGGAAGGAATCTGGGAAATTACGGGGAGTTGGTCGAATTTCTGGTGTTGCCCCGTTGTTGCAATGAACGGGATCGAAAAAGGAACTACCTTTGCCCCCTTACTTTGTATCATTTGGGACGGCCTATATATTTGTCCTCTTTTTGTTTTCTTGTTCATGGATTGGGCTTTCAGCACCAGCGCTGGCCTACCTTGTTTTTGGGACCGGAGTAGCTTATACTTTTGGAGCGTTGCTTGGTTTGCCCTTGTCCTGGTAGGACGGGCTTCTTTTACAAATATCTTGTCTCGCCTTGGCTAGCATCTGGAGTGTTGGGGGCCTTGGAAACATGTCATGATCAGATACAAAGAGGTTTTTGGGATTATGGGAGGCCCTCGAGCCTGGTTTTGCACTGCAGCGGTAGACTGCATTTGTGGCTATTGTTAACTGGGTATTGGCGCTGTCTGGTTGCGACAACGCGGCTTTCAGCGCTGCGAGACGAGAATATACGAATGTTCAAATAACTTGTGTTCCAAACTGTGACATGTGTTGAGTGAAGGGTTTAGTTTAATATGAGGGATTTGCTGCATCAGGGTATGTGACGTGATATAATGGTGTAGCTTTGATTCGAGAATTGTTGAACCAATGACCGACATGTCTCAATATTGAACTTCTATTCAGTAATTATCGGCTTGTCCTCAAATGAATTGTGACAGGAAGACGTTACTCTGCAATAATGAAGGTAAAATAAATAGTCCATATTCTGTAATGAGAATGGCATGCAACTTTTGGAAAGCTCCTTCTCTCTCTACCCCACATTGCATACAAGCAAGATTGGTTCGTCTCACAACAACAGCCCAGCCCATATTATCAACCATAGCCACGCAATTGGATCCCCCAGTATCCGTACCTATTTCGCTCCGGAGAATCCATGGCAATCGCTTCCTCGGTAAAGGTTTCGCAAACAGGTCCATAGCCCAATTGGGATAGCATGGTCGGTAGTGGAGAATTGACGCATTCAAGCTTCATTTCAAGGAGAAAAGGAAAAAGAGAGAAGGCGTAAAGTTGATGATGCTCGTGACGTCACTCTCCCGCAATTGGTCAATACTCATACCCGAGGGGAGCAGTATTAAGCTCTTGCTCTGGTCTCTCTCCCCTTGCAGCTGTTTTCCCCTCTCCTTTTTCTTTCTCCTTCAATTCCTCCAATTCTTCGAAATAAATAAATCCCTTATCGCAAGATACTAGATAATTCATCAACCTCCCGAACTACAACCGCCAATATGATGTCAGCTCGATCCATGATGACCATGCGCTCTGCGCAGGCTAGCAAGATGATCGTGGGACGAGGATTCTTCTCTACATCCGCACGCCTCGGTCTCAAGGAGTCTTCAACTCGTAAGTTTCTCTTCCACAACCCAATGAGAAACCACCCGAGAAACCCCTGCTTACACTCCGCGTAGAAACCAACGTCGACTACGACAAGCACAAGCAGGACTCCCTCAAGAAGCAGAAGGAGGGCAGCGGCCACTGGAAGCCCGAGCTCGCCTCGGACAGCGAGGAGGCCGTCAAGGCTGACCGATCGTCAACCGATCCTCACAAGGACATCAAGAACCTCCAGGAGCGAACCAAGAAGGCGGCCGAGGAGACTCACAAGGCCGGCACCAGCACACGGGATAACATGTAAAACGTGGTTCAACCGATTCGAATTGTTGACTGATTGAATGGATGAGCGGCTGATGCTATGATCAATGGATTATTCTGGGAGTTATAAGGTCTGGAAGATAGACTGGAACGTCTGAGCAAAATAGTTTATTAATGAGATTGGTCTCGATGACAATATTTCTGTGTATTCCCTTTGTCGGCTCGGTCTCTGTGGATTACCGTATGAATGAGTGCTTTAATCAATTAGTTTTGTGTGAGGTGAATGCAGGCACGGCTCAATGGAGTTTATCTACCGAGGCATGTGAACTTGTATCTTGGTAATCCGGGCAATCGTTACAACTTTGCATTGGCAGGCGAGGGTGGAAGCTATGCAACGCGGCAGAACGAGCTTTACCAATGTCTATAAATATTTTTCGATTCACCATATCTTGACCGTCGAAACCAATTTCAACAACGTTGAACAGTATCTGGTACATATACCTCGAACAGAGAAAAGGATACACAGTTGTGGTATGTTAACAATTGACGTGTATATGATGCAATTAATACTAATACAGGGTAGCTCAAGTCGCGATGCCCCTCATGCTAAGCTCCTCTTATCGATAACTCCAAATATTCAAAGCTCCTCCAAACCATCAATATTTCGCCGGTCTCGGTCGGTCCAAACCTCCGAAGCTCACAATATCCCTCTTCCTCCTCCGGGTCTTGTCCAGCCCATCGATAAATCCTAGGACCAACCCGAAACCCTCGAATTGGAAAAAATAACAAAGCCACCGACCCCTCGAGATAATGTCCGCAGACCCACCATCCTTCCAATCCGCCCTCCTCGCAGGCGCTCTCGCCGGCACTACAGTCGATCTCTCCCTCTTCCCTCTCGACACCCTCAAGACCCGCCTCCAATCCTCGGCCGGCTTCTTTCCCTCGGGCGGTTTCAATGGCATCTATCGCGGAATCGGCTCCGCGCTCGTCGGTTCTGCGCCTGGCGCTGCGTTCTTCTTCTGCACTTACGAAGGTGTGAAGGGTCTTTTGGCCGATAAGAACAATACTTCTGCGCCGGGATGGAAGGCTCCTGTCACGCATATGGCTGCCGCTAGTGCGGGCGAGATTGCTGCTTGTGCTGTGCGTGTGCCGACCGAGGTTGTCAAGCAGCGTGCCCAGGCGGGACAGCATGGTGGTTCTTCGGCTGCTGCGCTGCGAGCTATTCTGTCGCGGTACTCGAGCCATGGATTTCTTCCTATGTGGCGCGAGCTCTACCGTGGCTGGGGAATTACCGTCTTTCGTGAGGTACCGTTCACCGTGATCCAATTCCCGCTATGGGAGGCCATGAAATCTTGGGGACGTCGCCGTCGTGGTGGTCGTGAGGTCACTGCCGCTGAGAGCGCTCTTTACGGAAGCATGGCTGGTGGATTCTCTGCAGCGCTTACTACGCCGCTTGACGTGCTCAAGACAAGAGTCATGTTATCCCAGGAGAGCGTCTCAGTGTCGAAAATATTTGGCCAGATAATGCGCGAGGAGGGTAGCAGGGCGTTCTTCGCAGGTCTAGCGCCGCGAGTAACATGGATTTCTATAGGAGGTGCGATCTTCTTGGGAAGTTATCAATGGGCTATCAACACTATGAACGGCGTGGTATAAACAATCTGGGTCGCAAAAAGATGAAACAAAATCGTTGGGCATTGTATGATATCAAGCATGGAGCAAGGCGTCAAGAGATGGGCGGTCCAAGAAAGGATAAAGGCTTAATTTCTCGCTAATGGTATATGCGCCTTGGTGGCATCTAACCTATGTACAAATCTATATACGATAAAGGGACCCGCTAGGGACAAAAGTCTACCTTTTGGCATATGAAAAGGAATACATGGAAATGGGAAAAGTACTGTATGCTGATTGTCTTCTCATTCGATATGTAATAATGCAGGGGTTGTCTCAACTCAGGCGGCTTGTGGTTGAGATTGAGAAGGTCCCTGGGCATTCGTGCTTGCCTCTTCCGTAGTGGACCCTTCTTGAGTTTCTTCAGGCTCAGCTGGCTTGGGCTCCGGAGGAGGGGGGAACGGCCGGATTTCCTTTTTGCCATTGGCCTTGTAGTGAAGGACGATATCATTGCCTCCCTTCCAGAGGTGAGTACGGAGAGTAGCCAGGGTTGTCACGGGGGACAGCAGCTAAAGAGGGTCAGCAAACAGAGGGCCATGGAAAAGAGCGGGGAAAAGAAAAGGGAGAACACTTACCTGGTCATTGCAGTATAATTCTAGATACTCTTCAGGTCTCATGGGATTCTCCTCGGGCTCCTCAAGTGGAGGCTCAATCCTTTCGGCAACGTAGGAGAGAATCTTTCTGACTCGCAACATACGATTGGCGTTGAGTCTATTGTTTCCATCTGCCGAAGCGATGGCCGGGAGGCTGTCATCCATAGGATACAATATGAACGAGACCTTAACCGGCTCCTTGAAAGGCATGATGTTCTGAAGCAAAACATCACCCAACCACATTGGTGCTTTTTGCTCGATAAGGTCTGCGTCCTTACCTACATCCTGGACAGTGCCTTGGTATAAGTTGGCACTGCCTCCCGAAGTCTCTTCCTGGATGACAACTTTGGTTCCAGGCGGGAGTTTTAGAACGGGTGTGTCGTTTGGTAGACTAGGTACCACTCGGGTCTCGACTGGCTTGTCAGGATTCTCAGCCAATTGTCTGTCGTACTCCTGATGGATCTTCTGAATAACGCCGAAGAAGCTGTCATCAACCTCCTTTTCCTTCTCATGGATAGATGACGACTCGGACTCTTCAGTCTTTTCCTCCACAATAGCAGGCTTCTCCGTCGTAGCTTGAGAAGCTGACCGCGAGAGCTTCTTAGTGCCAAATGTCATGCGGAATTTCTTCTTGCCAAACGGTGTGCTTGGTGATTTTGCATTGTCAGCCTTATCCTTGTCCTTCTCTTTCTCTTTATCACCATCTATCGACTTTTTCGAATCTGCATTATCCTGTGTCGGCGTTGATACCATACTCGCTGCCTTGACTGCCGACTCGAGAAGTTGTAAGGGACTGGTAAAGTAGTCCTCTCTTTCTGTTGAGGGACGACTGACATGCGACGTTCTCTTCTCTACAGGGGTCATCGGGCTCGTTGCGGCGTTTTCAGGTACATCAGGCAAGCTGTTTGGACCTGACATGATACTAGGGCCAGGAGTTGCCAAACCAATGCCTAACCCGGGGGTATTGGGGTAGGGGTTGAGATTTGGTTTCGGAGTGACTTGGTCTGCATTATCCCAGTCCGGAATAGCAGATTTTGGTAATGATATCGATAATGGCGGTGCGTCGGTGGCTCCTCCAGAGGCAACCTGCTTTGCTTCAATACCTTCGTTGAGCTTCTGACGATGCGCCTCATCTCTTCTGATTTCTTCATCGATAAGGTCGGCAAAGAGATATCGAAGGATCCATTTTCCAAGGCTGACTGGATAGGGGTTAGTTAAATATTTCAGTAGTGGTAGTCGTACTCACTCCTTTGGTCTTCTCGGAATTCCACAGGCTCTGGCAATTCAAGCTCGTCTGCATATACCTCGGCATCGAAACAGTTGAAAGGTTCTAACACTACAGTGAGGTTTCCTGAGCTGAGATCGATAGAGCACCAGGGAGCTACAGCTTCAACAGTGTTGACGAGATGTTCCACATCCTCCAAATGTTGTTTACCGAAGCTTTTTATGGGTTTGCACTGCGAAAGTTAGCTATGTTCTCCAAACCCTGGTAAATGCGTCAGACCTTGATCAAATCCCACAACAACACATCGCCAGCAGTGTCCGATGTCAGCACACGCCTCCTATCGTTGAGCAACCTATGTTTGAGCAGCCCAAATTGACCCTCAATCGTTTCTTCGGCCACTGCATGAATTGGTTTAATATCGGACTCTCCCAAATCAATGACGGCTTCTGATCCTTTCCGTGTCGCAGCGTCTGTGAGAGTGGCGGAATCGGGATCCGGCCCAGATCGTGCGGGAAAGGAGGCAGCTGCAGAAATGCGCAAAATAGACTCAGCGGGGATTTCTTTCTTAGTAGTTCCGTTAACTGCTGGAGGAGAAGCTTCGCGAGGTCTGCTGGAGGCGTTTGATGTAGCTCTGTGGTGTCGAACCGATTCCGGGAGCTTGATATTGGTGTCGGTATCAACATCTTCCCACCGGTTGATCGATGACCTATTAGTTGCTGTCCAAATATGACCTCCGGCGGCGACAACCTTGCCCACTCCGATGTGTTCATGTGCGACAGCAAGACTGAGACCATCGTCCATGTCTTCCAGGCTGCCCCGCACATCTGTCTTCGCTACCAGGCCGGAGCGATCAGAACTGTAGAAAACACCGAGAGTTGGGTCATCCGAGAAAAGTGACCAGACACTCTCGTCGTGCATTGTGAATGTGTACATGCAGCGACCGTTCTTGATACTCCACATCTTGACCGTCTTGTCGGCACTAGCACTGAGGATTGTGTCACCAGCATCATCGATAAGAATGGCACGAATATTGTCAACATGACCAACAAGTTTAGAAACCTTGTCGCCAGTTCGAGGATCATACAAGCGCACCGTCTTTTCTGGACCACCACTTGCCATGATGTTGCGCCCAACACGTAGGGCATATACAGAACCCTTCTCGGCAATCTCCTCACCTTGAACATCGATCTCGAGTGTTTTACCAGCGCCATTGAGATCCCACAGGCAGATCTTGCGGTCGAGACCACCCGAGGCGACCCAATTTGCGCCAATATCTGGAGGCGGGGTTGTAACACATTTGACATAATCGGCATGCTCGCCTATCGTTTCGACGCGGGTGTTATCCTCTTCGGAATAGGGTCGCCAGACCTTTACTGTAAGGTCGGATGAGCCAGAAACGAGGGCTGTATTGTTTTGCGCAAGGGCAATATCGTTGATCCAATGCATGTGGGCATGGGTTTGAGCGCGAAACTTGGTTGTGGACTTTGGCTTTTTGTCTTCGGAGGCGGTAGGTGTCGAATCGGTAACGTCGCTACGCTTTTTGAGATCGAGGTTCAAGTCCCAAGCGCATACAATGCCGTCTCGGCCACCTGAGTATCTATAGGGAATAAGTTAGTGCCGAGGGAATATGAATTGCGAGGGTCGATGCTCACAGAATTGCATTATCATTATCGACAGCGAGGCCATTGACACCTAGACGGTGGCCTCCTTCGGAGGATTTGGCATTTTCGAGGACATAGCTGATTCTTTGGCGCGCCTTCTTGGCCATGGCGTAATGTGAGAGAGTATGTAAATGTTGCAGGTCAAGTCAAGTATGCGCCGATGACGGGAAGAGATGTAGCACAAATGACGGGAAGGCGCAGGAAAAAGCGACCACGGGAAAAAAAAAAGAACAAGTGCTAAGCCGTATGTTGAATGCTTGACAGGTACAGGTACGGCTCAGTACTCTTAGCTGATGTTGTGCGTAGGTCGCAGTGTGCAGCGTCGGGGTTCGGCTGGTGATGATTGCAGAATGCGGGATAGTGAAGCTAGGTTGGAAAGTGGAGGGCCCGACCTTGCAATGGACCCAATATGTGCCTACCCGCTGGGCTGGGCTGAGCTAACTTGGATGCAGTGAGGAGCGATGGAACTGAACTGGTGGATGGGCTGCAGCTTGACTACTTAGGTAGGCATCCACGGATTATCTCCAGGGTTAAACACCTCCCCCAGCCTTTAGCTAGGGCCTGTTGGACCGTTGAGTCGCTAACTTATGCAAAGGAAGGAGGATTGGAAGCCCTGGTCGGGTTAAAGAGGAGAAGCCTCGTGAGCTCTGAACTTGGAAGCTGGAGAAGATGGAAACTTTCGGACCCCTGTCAATCAATCCCATTACTGTACAACCCAAATACCCGGCCTTTCAACCCGCCAACAGCGGGGTTGGGGGGTTTTAGCTAAAGATCCAATTACATTACGCATTTGCTCCAAGCCCAGGGCAACTCTTAATTGACATCCATCCAATCCAATTCAGTCGCATTTAAGCCCAGCAACCAGTTCCCCTCAACTACTTAGTAGCCAGCGAAATTGCTGTGGCATTCTTTGTTTACTCATAGTCGTCGATCTCTCCAGGGTTCTTTGCAATTTGCAAGAGGCACACGTCATGTCTCAGATCTTTTGTGGATTGTCATCCACTCACACTCAAAAATAGATGACTAGACTACACCAAAGTCACTGATTGATCCTATAGAAGAAAAATAATACTTGATTAACATAACAATACGAGTGAATTGGATTCAATCGTTTCACAGCGAGTAAATTGAGAGGTCCATAAACTCCAGGTAACTTGGTATTGCAGAAAAAAAAAAGCCCCCCCATACTCCATGTCCCAGACCCAAGCCCGTATTACTCCGAATCGAATCATTCCACTACCCTCCCTTCGTTTCTCTCGTATTCCCTCACTGGCAAACACAGCATCCGACTGAGCACCAACGCGAAGAGCGAAATCGACTGGGCTTGTTTTCACACTGCGCGCAGTCGTCGTCGACTTTGGTGATGTCTTCCTTCCTTCCAGGACAGTCCTCTCGATAGCATCTTGTGTTGCCGCGCAAGACACGATGTCCGCAGCGGTGCTCGATTACTGTTTTGGTACACATTGTGGCTCGGAAGATTGGGTGATTTTGAGTTTGGAAGATTTGATGGGGGTACTTTTGAGTCTCGTAGAGATGGATTGAGTCGCGTGATATCGATAGAAAACTATAATCGCCGATCGGGAACTATAATATGCCAAACTCTCGCCTTCTTTGCCGTTCTGAAGGGATGAAAAGGACGAAAGAACAGATTTTGCTTTGATGCGCGGGATTATTGCAAGTTTGTAGTGGTGGTGGCGGTGGTACGTCTCTTGGTCAGGTTCCGTTCAGCTTCAATGTAGCTCAAGTTGCTTGGCCAGCGTTTGTTCAAAAGGCATATAATGTGAAGTTTTTGACTGTAATTGGGGACAATGTAAGAAGTTATGTTTTCAACCAAACAAAAGTAGGTAATTGAGCTTCAAGGGCCGGAAGGGCATGACGTGGACTATAACCCCAACGGGAAGAAGGGAGTGAAGCTCGTGACGCGGCTTCGACCAATGACTAAATGGGTGTGGTAGATGTTGCACTTGGGACTATGCCGAGGTCTCCGCTTGGATACGAGTTTTGTTTTTTACGAGACTGTTCTAGGCTAATTTCTACGAGGAAGTTTAGGCTTTTTCCATGTCTAAAATTCGATTTGGGCAAGTGGCTCGATTTCTCTCAATGGCTTGATGATGTTGGTCGATGAAACGATGTTGAGCTTCACATGAAGTCACAGATTCGGCTAAAACACACATGACACTGTCGATCCCCGGAACGATCTACAGTACGGGTACCTGACTCACAATACCATCTGCCAACCTTATTTGCCTGTCCATCCAATGCCAATCACTCATCACTGGCGACATGTTTGGTGGGTGACGGGCAATCCAGCAATGCAGGTGAAGGAAGAACTAAAAGTGGAAATGAGGAAGTGCTAGCAATACTCTCAATGTTAACTTTATGCTAGTTACGAGACATATGGCTCATTCCCAATTGATGATAGGTAGCAAATGTTTCAACAAAATTAGACACATCGTCACTTGAACAAAGCAATTGAAACGAAAAGGTCTGTCTATGATCCTGCCGTAGCTGGGTACCATCATTACATTTTGCAAAACCTAACGCCGTGCTTAAAGCCTTCCATATACACCAACGGCCAATTTGACCGACCACCACATTTTTCCTTTCCTATTAGCTTCAGACTGTTTACCTGGTGAACTTGCTACCATGACCCTGTCGTGGCTGGCTACCGTATGCCCTGCGACCCTGCTGCTTCTTATCTCTGCTCATACTGGCGCCGAGAGTGATCTCTACACGAGGCGGAACTGTGAAACCAAAACTCTTGGCAACCTTAGCAAGATCCAACTTGTTGATGTCAAAGACACTGCGCAGTGAGTGCGAAGCGTAGGCATGCAGGTAACTGCGGTAACCGTCCTTGGCGCTCTTGTTGAGGTAGTAGTTCTGGCTGATGAGCTTCTCAAGCTGAGACTGAACGTTGACGATCTTGTTGGCGGGGAAGTCAAACTCGACAACGGGGACACGAGCGGCCTTGAGATGCGACAAGAAGCCGACCTCGTTGGGCTGAAGGAACATAAGAGATCGACCCTTGGAGTTGTTGCCTCGAGCGGTTCGACCAACGCGGTGAATGTAGTCGCGAGGGTCATCCGGGGGGTCGAACTGAACAATCCAATCAACGGAAGGAATCTGTCATACGTTAGTAAAATGTTCATGCAAAAATTCAAGTAAAGTACATACATCAAGACCACGAGCGGCAACGTCAGTGCAGATCAGGGTACCCTGCTTGGCGTTACAGAACTCGAAGAAGGTGTTGGTTCGCTTCTGCTGCTTCTGCTTGCCGTGGAGGTCAAGGACAGGAAGGTCGATGTAGTTGAGGAGTTCGGCATGGTACTTCACACAAGCGCAGCTACTAAAGAAAACAATGACCTTCTTCTTGAGGTTGCGCTTGAGGAAAGAGAACAGTAGAAGGAATCGCTTGTCGGCTTCGCAAATAACATAGCCCTGCTCGAGACCCTCCACAGTACTGTACTGCTTCTCCTCGTCAACGTTGATGTATAGGGGACCAGGTCGCAGCGAGATACGAGCAAGATCCTCGACCTTGGTTGTTTGAGTGGCGGAGAAGAGCATAGTCTGACGGTCCTCTTTGGGGAGGACCTTGATGATCTGTCGCATTTCGTCCTCGAAACCAATCTCGAGAATTCGATCGGCCTCGTCAATAACAAGAGATTTGAGGTTCTTGAAAACGAAAGGTGTGTTTTGAAGATGATCGAGGAGCCGACCAGGGGTGGCAATAAGCAGGTTGACACCCTTGGCGAGCTTGTCGGCCTCAGCGCGACGGTTTGCGCCTCCGATAACAATACCGTAGGTTTGAGAGTGGTGCGCCATGAGCTCACGGGCAACGCCAAAGATTTGAAGGGCCAACTCGCGGGTAGGAGAGACGACAATCACACCAGTGCCATTGCGAGGCTTGAATCGAAGAGAGCTCAACATCTCAATGACAGGAATCAAGAAGGCCAGAGTCTTTCCGGAACCGGTCTTTGCAGCTCCGAGAACATCACGACCAGCCAGCGAAGGAGGAATACCTCTCCTCTGGATCTCAGTCATCTTGGTGAAGTTCATCTCCTTAATGGCCTTCATGGTCTTCTCGGAAAGGTTGAGCTCCTCGAATGATTGCGCCTCAGCGCCAGCAACCGGGGGTAATGTGAGTTTTCCACCATCAGGCAGATCCGTGTTATCCTCGGCCTCGTCCTCATTATCCTCCTCTTCCTCATCACCAGGCTTTGAGTTTTCGGCATCCTCATCCTCATCGGCTTCGTCGCTCTCGTCCTCGGCCTCTTTCAGAGCCTCCTCTTCCTCGCTGGAAGAATCGTCTTCGGGCTCGGGTTCGGCGCGCTTAACTTTCTTTGACTTTTTTTCAGGAAGAGAAGAAGACTTCTTTACTTTTGAAGACTTGACGCCATTGGCGTCCTTGAACTTGCGCTTCTTGCTGCCGGCGAAATCCATCTTGTTTGCGCTTGAGGTAGGGTATTCTGTACAACCGATTCTAAGCAGCGCCTCGAATCGAGAACTTTTTTTCAGCGATAAGGAAAATTCTTGGGCGATAACGGTCTCTGGTTTTTTCCGAGATCCGACTCAGCTGTCGACTTTTGCAGAAACTCCCCGCAGTGGAGCAGCGGCAAATGTTGTTATAAGCTTGCCTTTGTAGGACTAGTCTCATGTACGTCTGCGTCTCTTTCTGAAAGAGAACTCTCATCAATGGGTAGCAGTGTGAACTGGATTGATTGATCGAGATACAGATCAGAGGTGCAGAGTAGAACTATGAGTTGATTTCAGTCATTGTAGCTTGAATGATTCTAGCAGCTCATGACTTGTCTATTTTACGTCCTTCAAATAGATGCCCCAGTCTTCCAAACTTACTCTTTAGTATCAACAATGTGTGTCATGCAGGACCTCTGCCAGGCAGGTTTAAACTCAATAGACCAGTACAATAAAAGTCGCACACAGCAACTGAAGTTTAACCAATATGAACACGTATGTGACTCATAGAGCTATACGCAAATTTCACGACTTATGAGTGTATATTGAGTCACCCTAAGTTAACACAAAACTCAACTGTCAGTGTAAGGGCTACCTATGTATGGATATAACATCCCGAAGGCGAATGCGAATGATATCGAGAAAAATACTGCATGCCAAGATCAGGCGACACAAATGCAAATAATTTCTAGCATAAAAATTACACTACAGGTGCAAACTCAATATGCTCAGGGTTTTCTTTCTTTAAAGTGGTGGAGGATTGTCACTTAAAGTCCCCAATGTGGTTTAGCTTTTAGTCACGCTACACTGCAGGTACTGTACCGCGCTCGGGTCGTCTTCCATTTCTATGAACCTCCACTGATCCTTCCAAATCAGAATCCTCCCTCCTCAATCTCATCTGCGCTTTCGAGACATCATCCCTTTCGTGGTTAGAGACGCTACATCTCACCATCGTCGCGATCGCATCAGCCTTCTTACGCGACCCGAAATATTTATTGGCGTTCTGTCAATATCCTTTCCTTCGTCATCTGGATTAGTCTTTTTGTCACAGAAAATCTTGATTTCATCTCGACCCCAAAACGTGACCGGCAGATCTATCGAGTCATTGCGATACCTACTCCAGAAACGCGTCTATCTCGCTCATCGCCTTCAGTACAACTTGGTATCCGCCACTTGATTCGGATTCTACCTTTTCGTCGAGATTGTCGAGTTCTCCGTTTTCCGGCGTATCCCCACGGCAAAAACTAGCTTCTTGTTTTGTCCACCTGCAGCACCATGGCGGATTCTCGACCCGATATCCAGAGTATTCTGGCTGCGCTTGGTAAGTTGAACCAACAAACATATTTCAGGTCATTTGCGCTTATTGACTTGCTCATAGCATCCCAGCGACCGCCGACAGGAACACCTACCCAAACACCACCTGGCGCCCCCAGTCAGGCATACCCTCCCCCGCCCGCGTCTACGCAGCCAGCGGCCGCATACCAGCCGCCGCCTTTAAATTCTGGCAGCTATGGCGCTACTGGCTACAATGGACTTCCTGCGCCATCATCCAGCGGAAACCTTGACCTGAGCTCGATTCGACCTATTAATTCAGGAACACTGAGCATTACGGATGCGATCGCTCAAGCCAAAGCTTATGCCGCTGAGAAGGGAATCACATCTTACGACCGTCCCTTGGTTTATGCCTCCGAGTCTCGAGGACCAGATCGGGGATATAACCGTTCACGATCGCGATCCCCTGCTCGAGATGAGTTTCGCGATGGCGTTAACCCCTACAGAGATGAACGACGCGGCGGCGACCGTGGCGCACATGGTCGAGGCTATGATCGGGAGCGTTCTTATTCGCCGGGTCCCCGTGGTCGCAACTTCTCCCCTCGAGGAGGAAACGGGCGCGAGAGGTCTCCATTGAGAGGAGGAGATGACAACTCCGAAACTATTCAGATCGAGTCGAGTCTGGTAGGCCTAATTATTGGCAGACAAGGAGAGAATCTCCGACGCATAGAAGCAGACTCAAACTGCCGTGTCCAATTTTTGGCACCAACTGATGGTGGTCCGGGTCCGTATAGACAGTGCAAGATCTCTGGGCCAAGACACCGCCGCGGTGAAGTGAAAGACGCGATCAACCGCATCATAGAGGATAGCGGTATGGGTGCTCTTAACCGCCCTGAGAAGCCTCGCGATCCTAACAAGGGAGGCGCAACTGCTTTACGTGAAGGAGAGGACCACATGCAAATTATGGTCCCTGACAGGACGGTCGGTCTAATCATTGGACGTGGTGGTGAAACTATTCGTGATCTCCAAGAACGTTCCGGTTGTCATATCAATATTGTTGGTGAATCCAAGAGCGTGAATGGATTACGACCCGTCAACCTTATTGGCACGCGCGAGGCTGCTGCTCGCGCTAAGGATTTCATTATGGAAATCGTTGACAGTGATAGTCGAGGTGATGCACCACCACCTGTCAAGAAGCTTGGTGGTGGAGGGTCAGCCCCTGGTGGTCGCCATGATGGCTCCCAGCAGAGGGACATGGGCGGTTCCGGTGGCCCTGATAAGATCAACGATGCTGTTTATGTGCCCTCGGATGCGGTAGGTATGATCATTGGCAAAGGCGGCGAAACAATCCGTGAGATGCAGAACACCACTGGATGTAAGATTAATGTTGCCCAATCTTCTGGACCTGGTGAGACCCAGAGGGAGATCGCTTTGATCGGCTCTCGCGATAGCATTGCCCGAGCCAAGCAGGCCATCGATGAAAAGGTGGATGCAGTGGTAAGTTTCATCCTGTCATAACGCGCTTATCCAATATCTGACATGTATAGCGCCAGAAAGGAAGTGGCCCCCGTGGCGGTGGTGGTGGCCGTGGACACCAGGATCTTGACAGGCCCAGCTATTCTCAACAACAAGCACCCAGTGCATCTACTAACCAGCCTCCTCAACCGGCTTCAGGTGACGGAGCAGATCCGTATGCTCAGTGTAAGTCTTCGATAAAGTCCTTGTAGTCACATTCGATACTAACTGAAACAGACGGTGGCTACCAAAATTACCTTGCCCTGTGGTATCAGTCTTTGATGTTCCAGCAACAGCAAGGTGGGCAAGGTACTCCTCCTGCCGGTGCTTCTGCACCTGGGGCATAGTGATGTCTCTCTTGTCTGCTCGCTCGTGCTTGGGTGACCTTGATCGAGCTCTCCTCCGTAAATGCCGCGGAGCGAGGGCACTATCTGTTGGTTCGATTGACATCATGCCAATGCCTTTGACACTCTTGACGCCCTCCGTTACCCTCATGGCCCGTTGATACGACCCACGACTGTACACCATACGTTTTCGTTTCCCTTTGCCGAGGACTGCTTGAACTCAACTTCTTTGATGACGTATATCATTTGACTCGACCGCTTTTGACGACATTAATACTGGGATGCATAGCAAGTGCAACGTCCTTGGCCGTGCTGCTTTGCCGTCATCCGAACTTATCTAGCCGCTACCTCGACTCGGTGCTGAATGCTTCTACGAACATTGGCCACAGGTTTCGTACTTGTTGGCTCTCTCGCAATCATGATGCTTGTGGATTGACAACTCACGACTAACGCAGTGATGACATGTGCGATCTTTGATGCCTGTTCATCCATTGATCTTGATGTTCATCCTGAACTCTACAATTCGTCGTGGCGCGGTTGAGCTGAGTTGTTAACTGGACACCTGGATCTCTGAAACTTACACCTTAAGCCGAAGTAGTGTCTTGCTGCAAGTGGTCTCGGTCGTACTTGTCCTTTTGCCAGCCAAATCTGTGCGTTTTTGGATGAACCAATTGTGTCGTGCAAGTGGTTTCTGTTTCTGCATGTGTGCTGCGTGTTGGTGCACTGTTCGCCATCTGCATTGGCAGGTTATGCTTTCATCTACGATTCGTTCGAGTCTGGTTTCAACCCCAGACTATCTCTCATCATTGCATGCATGACATGAGGAAAGGGAATGTAGCTTCTCAGGACGGGAGATTGGAGAAATGGAGTTTGGGGATTCAGTTGCATTGTATTACCACCGTAACATATTATTAGCATTATCGTCCGTGGGCTTCCATGGCTTTCTATTAATGCCCCCTTTGAATTGAAGTGAAATGTATAAAAAGAAGTGATGCGTATGGAGAAACATAAGTTTCTGCTCTGTAGAGTCACTCTATTGAGGACCAGCAGAAGTCTTCTCGTTTAGGTTTCAAGTCATGTCTTGCTCCCTGCCAAAGCGCTCCGGGATAGAACATATCTTTGTTCACGATAGCATTGACAGCTCGATGATGTCTTCATTCTTCTCGAATCTCTTTCATAGACAACACCCAACTCTGAACCGAACTCGAGGAGTTCCTCGCGATCTTTCCGTAGGGACTTTCCGTCATTGATCGTACTTCCATTCCACCTACTGGTTCCAGTAACTAGAAAGCGCCTTCCCTGGTTGTTCACCATATGGAAAGAGTCTGTATGGCGTGCTGCCACTATGTATCATCGAATTTAGGGGTTTTTAGGCCAGGCTTTAGATCATGGTCTAAAAGCCGGTATGGTCTTCTTACTCTAGCTCAAGTTCCCTAAGATCGTCTGAAGTTTTGATTCATGGAGTAGAATTATAGACAAACATTATCGTAGTGTATGCTTAATACTCTCGCCACTGCATCTTAAGCACCTGCTCAGAGTAGGCTCTTCGCTTTGATATGACTGTTGTTCTTTCCCCCCTCGATTCCAGTACATAATCTGTTTACTCTAGGTCGGTTACCAGCATTCATGACTTATCATCGGCATCAGCACTTATCTTGGCACTCTGTATCGCGTACATTTTCATCGTTTTGACAATGTCCCAGCAACCAGTTCGCCAGTGGGAGATTCACGCATCCGGGCATCGACACGAACAAACAATTGATATACCCGCAGTAATTGAATATGTCCGTTCATTCCGTTCGGAAATCGTACCTCGTGAAACAGAAGAACCATATTTCGAAGCAGAGTTCGACACAGATTCCGACGCAGATCCCGACGCAGATCCCGACGCAGATCCAGAAGTAGATTCAGAAACAGATTCCGAAATGAATGAAGATAGCTTCCGGGAAGTACACAAAGCTATACGCTTCAGACTCCATCGTTGCTGCGTATGCCATAGCGTTTTGCAGGTAGAACGAGGTGTTGGATACCCACGTCTCCGAGACCGCCTCGTCCCGGATACTCGTTGCTATACCTGCACATTCAGGCTATCATGGCGACTGGCAACACTCGATAAGAGATCTTCACTAGACGAATACGCTCAAATAATAAAGCAGCAGATGATATGCTTGTTCAATTCTCGGCCATATCGCTTGAGGACTTCCCGACAATCGACTCCGTGTATCCGCATCAATTCACATCTTATGATGCCTTTAGGGAGGAGACGCTCTGAAGACGCCAACGAACAACAAACAGCACGTTCCGAGGATTCCACTTCGACTTTTCAGCTACCAGAGACCGAATTTGACGATTTCGTAGGTGAGGAACCCTTTGAAGACGTCAGCATATGAGTCAAGCCCTTCGTTGTGGTCATGATGCGTAAGGACAAGAAACTCGGATATTGAAGCGAAATTAGCGTTTAGAAGAGAATCAGTACATGGAAATAAAGCGTATTGGAAATTGTTGTCCCAAGTTTTAATCCATTCCAAAGTGCCAACTCTGATGTTGAGATGAGGAATCTATGCCTTACTTTGCCCAAGCATTCACTTGCCCACATAGGGGATTATTAGAAGACATGACCTGTAGACTTGAGGCATAGGAAAGTAAAACAGTCAGATTCAAGCCTGACAGTTGATAGTGTGGCTTGGTAGTTTCGTCGTTCGTCTCCCATATCCTTAGCAGTCTAAAAGGGTATCAGAAACGTTGACCTCTAACCCGGAGGCGCGAAGAATGGATTACTTAGGAAACCTACCTAGTCTAGAGTGGGATAAACTGGCACACTGCTGTCGTCTCTTATCCTCTCTGCAATCAAGTTTACTGGTGCCCCGACGATGGTCATGGGCTTGCTAATGTGTCCTACCTAAGCACGGCTTGTAGTTACTGATGTCAACATCTCAGTCTAATATTCCTGGGACCTTCCAAAAGGAGCATCTTCACCGGACAAGTTTTGAAGGTGTTCGTCATGATCAACCGCTAGACTAACCGCTAGACTTCGGTCGTCTGCTCCGTACTTGCAATGTAGCAAGGTCACCAAGATACTGATGTACTGGACCACGTACAAGACTGTTCAAGGCACGGTGTAACCATGAATGAACAAGGTCTCTGGATGAAACTGACGGATCCTCAGCCTAGAAGCATAAAATGTGACAAGAGAAGCTTCGACTACGCCCGTAGAACGTTCGTTTCGTGCCTGAGATGACGACTGCGGGACGGGTAGTGGCAGATCTAGCGAGCAGGTTTTGTTAAGATCCCGATGGATGTCTCAAGAATTCCAGTGCCTTCGGATCTAACAAGTTTTGGAGTTTGGGCTATCGTACCTTGCTAAACTTGACTGGACTAATTTTAGCTTGCAGTAGTAGTAGCCTGTCCATGCTAGGCATGGCGGGTAGATGCCATAATAGTGCGGAGTACTTGAACTTATCTTGGGACTTATTTCCGCACTTCTACTCAAAGAGAGATACTGTATGTACGAACCATGAAACTTGATTGGAATTGACGATAAGGTTATGACAGTTTCGACCCTTGGCCAAAAACAAGGATCCTATCTGTTTATGAAACTCCCTACCCAGCTCGGGGAGAGATGGCGAGCCGCGAAAGGCTGTTGCCATTAAACGTCCTCGCAGCGTTGAACGGACCCGAGGAAATGGTAGAATCTCGACGCTTGCCAAGAGGAGTTTGTCACGACCGAGCAATGCAGGATCACCGTGTTCTTGGTGATGATCGCTGTTAGTGAGTGCTTTGGTTTCAAAGGCGTCAGTCTTCCGGGAACCCGGCGCTGGTGGGAGTGGGATACCGATAATTTAGATGGCCAAGCCTCATATTGCCCCTGGCTTTGCTTTAACACGATAATTATGACGATAGATTGTCACTTTTTGGCAATTACAAATAATCATTTTTAATAATTCTGTGGTGTTTTCTTTTTTGCTTTTTCTTCTTCTTTGCATGAAGTCGGTGGCAGAAGAAAAGAAGACAAGACGGAATCTCCGAAGTTTTCTAGAACAAAGTCTAGAACACAGAGAAACCGGGGATCTAGTCTAGAACTAGGTAGAGAAGTGGGAAGATCGGTGGGTTTTCAGTGGCGAAAGCTTGTTATGTGGAAAGCTTATTGCCGCAAAATCCAAGGGGTATAGTCAGTTGTACTGTAGGAATGATATGTAACTTGAGAGCTGCTTAGTTGATAGCTACTGACTACAGTAAAGTAAGTTCGGCATATGCAGTGCTGTCAATTTATGAGGCGTCAAAGACAACTAACTGCGCGCCCGTTTTAGGGATATGATATGTATTTCTTTTTTTGTTCTTGGTTCTTAATTCTTACTGGATTGTGGTCTACTCTGTAGTCTATTTGTGGCATTCAAGTATAGTATAGTATGAAGAAAAGGAGTAATTAAAGTTAATCGTCTGCCTTGCCGGTATTTGAATAATGAATGACCAATATCATCTATTTCACCGTGTATGCCGTATCACGTACCTCTCTTTGCTCTGCTTCTATATCAACATCCCGTCTTCCCTTTACATTTCTCTTACTTCTCACCAATTCTTAATACCTTCAGTTCTTCCTCATCGGTACCAGATCTTCTACTTCTATTCTTCAGCACACAATCTAGTATCGGCATCTTACTGGTCACCTTCTTATTCTGCTGGCGGCTTATCGATCAATCTACCTCGACGTAACGTATCAACCCGACGCAAAAGGAAAAAGCCGTTTATTTCTGCAAGGAATCGTCATAATTTGTGTCTTTCCTCCGTTTCCCCCCTCTCTGCGTTGATCGTTATCTGCATCACGCCCCGACGTTGCATTGTGGCTTGCTCGAGCGAGCCTGGCTATTGTCTCGCTTCTGACGTTACAAAGCGTCGCTTGATGAAGAAGACATCGATTCGGTATTCGGCATTTCATCAAACTGAAACATCGCGAGAATTCCCATTACAAGAACAAAGAAAATTATTAGCAGCTATTTCTCAGTGAGTCGATACCACAATACACAATCTCTCTTGCACTTACTGACCATCAACCACTAGTTCCCAAACTCAATTTTTGACGCTTCGTCACTTATCGTCGAGATCTCGCCAGCCGTTTGTCTCAGATAAGAAAATGTGTCGAACGATAATATTTCGAGGACACTGCACACGTTGTGGCTCGCCTCACACCTGGGTTAAGTTAACCCAGGAGCTATCCTGTCTCGACGCCAAGAACATGGGATGGTTTGGTGGTTGTCAACGTGGTATCCTCGTTGAAGAGCACACCTTTAACCAGGAATGTTCTGTATGCCACGAGGAAGATGAGGGCGTTGGTATGGATGATAGCCATCTGATGCCGTTCCGGCAGACTGCATCTTATACACAGACCGGTTTGGGTAAGAGAAGTCCCGTCGACGAAAGAGATTCAAGTTCAAGTTCTGGTGGCGGTTTTAAGAGGCAGAGGACTTGAGCTTATATTATATACGGCAAACGGCTGTATCTTAGGGTTTTGTATATTATTAAGTACACATATGGGTTACTCGGGGTTGTATCTACGCCGCCATTTCTATGGAGGGATGTAGCGGGCAGAGATGATAATTACCTAGAGTATTGGACATTAATGAAGAATGATTACTGAAAAGGGAACCAGGATGATTAAATGCGATATATATATATGGATCTGATTTAACCATGTGAAATATCTATCAAGGCTAGAATACGTAAAAGGCCAACGCTGACTGGTTTATGTACTCTTTCCCTCCCAGGCTTCTCGAACAACCTTCCAGTATCTATCTGCGTCAACTCGAACATGAGCAACGTGAGCACCTCCTTTAAACATTTCTGTTCTCACAATTGCTCCATTCTTCTTTGCGTCTACTGCATGGGACTCAATGTCCTCAAACCCAACCGACAGATCCACATCACCATATAAATATACCCTCATTGTCTCCCGAATTATCCTCTCCGGCGTGTTGAGCGCCAAGGCATTGGTCTTATGCGGTACATGGCCCAGAAGTAGAACGTAGTACAGCCAGCCAAAGCCAAGCACCACCCAGACGAGAGGTGACATAAACCACGGGAAATCTATCGAAATCACATGGTGGTCGCGTTTCCAGTGAAAGTATCCCGGACATGAGTCCATTATAACTGCATGCCGAGGAACTGCTTCATTCCCAAGTGCAGTCTCCCATAGCTCCCACAATGTAACGGCAGAGCTGACACCGCCATTGGAGAAAATGTGAAGCAGAAATTTGGGCACATTGTCTTCTGTACGAGGTAGAGATTGAAGGATCGGTAGAGAAGCTTTGAAGAGACGACGGCGGACTTTGGGTTGCATGAACAGCATGGGAGAAGATCGGAAGAGCAAAATAGCAGATGTTGGATAGATAGCACGGTACTGGGAAATGTACTTTGCTATGTGAATGTCGCGAGCGCCTGACCAGGACAGAATTATTATAAGCAGGGGTTCGTGAGGATTGGACGTCTTTGTGTTTGTTGATGTCGGTTGATTTGGGCGGTAATACAATACAGTTGGGCTGTCAAGCTCGTCCATGAAGGCCAAGGGCGACTCTTTGACGGTAGACATGATGAATTTTCAGTGCTTACAGAAATAGACTAGAAATGTTTCCACACGAGGAGACAAAGCCATATATATGTATAAGCTGAGGCTTGATAGCCGATGAATATTGGGGTTTCCCCGGGGGCCGTCGGGTTGATATGACGGTCCGCAGCCCCGCTGGAACAGGAGCCGGACGGAGGAAACAACTAACTTTCAAAACGGAGCATTCGGAGACTTATTATTCTCACACAGAACTGTAGCTCAAGGAATCAACACAAATAAATTCAACAAATCCACGCTAATTCTAAAATGCGCCCTTGTCATACAAAACTACTCATGCCTTCAAATCTCCAATAGAGAGAATCTGCTCTTCTATAAAATCGTGTATCTTCATCGCTTCATTCTCCGCTTTGATCTCGTTAACTCTCTTCTGGAAGCTATCATCAGAAAGAACGCGCTCAACGCCCTCCCTGACCTGATCGGGAGTAGGACGTCCCGTTCGAAGATTGACCGCGACACCGCTCCATTCTCCGCGCATAGCAATCTCGGGTTTATCTTCACTCTCGCCTGCAAGGACTAGAGGAACACCGTTTGTTACACCATGAAGGAAACCTCCATAGCCAGCGTTCATGACGAATACAGAGGCGTGAGGTAGAATAACGTCGTAGGGGAGATAGTCGATAACACGGGTATTGGAAGGGATGGTGATATCCTCAGGGAGAGCTGCGTCTTTTTGACCGAGTATAACCACAACAAGGAGATCGTCTCGATCGGAAAGACCTTTGATGGTGGGAATGGTGAGGTGGGACACTTCGCGAGCAACAGTGCCCTGACTCACAGCGACGATGCGTCGGTCACCTCGTTTCACATCATCCCACCATGCAGGATAGACAAAGTCGGCTGGGGTGGGCTTAGGCGTCAAGCAACCGGCAAATTTGACATTCGAGGGCAGATCAGACCTATCGTACTCAAGGCTGGGCGGGCATAACTGAAGATTCAAGTCGTGCATGACTATCCAATGATGGAAGGGAATTTGAGGCTCGAGGGTCCTAGTAGCCCCAAGCTCCTTAAGAACTTCTTCCTGATGAGCGATGACCTCGGCAAAAGGACCGTCAACCATCATCTGGTCCATGAACTGGTTTCTTACGCGGCCCGACTCAGTCGAATCGGGAGGCAGACCAGGGCCGATGGGGCCAGTGTCGATACTCGTAGCCAGATAGGGAATAGGATTCAAGTTGATCACCTTGGGTCGGGTAGTATAGCCCTTGGGGAGAGATGCACCAAGGGTAAGAGGGTTGGCCCCCATGAAGCACGTCTCAGGCATTATAACCACTTCACGCTCTGGATCTTTAGCTCGAATATCCTCGAGGACTCCCTTGAGAACTTCCCATCGATGTGGAGTCTCGCCGATAAAGATATGCCTGATATCATATAGGAGCCGAGGAAGACCAGCAGGTATAGCGTCACGCTCTGCCTCCATCTTGGGATTGATAAGCGGCCTGACGGCGACATATTTGGCACCGATCTTTGTGATGGTGGTTTCAAATTGGTCGCCTCCGATGAATGTGATCTCGAAACCACGACGGGCGAGCTCTTCCGCGATTCCGATAAGGGGCCGTGTGTGGCCATCTGCAGGAGTAGCGCCGAAGACGAGATGAGGTTTCTTAATACTGGTTGTTTGGCCAGCTGCTGGCTCTAGTGTAGTAGAAGAAAGGATCGCCATGGTAGTAAGATCAGTGAATGATATTCGCCAAGACAAGAGGATAGCACTTGGGATTGAGAACACAGAGAAGGAGATGGGAGCAAGATCTTCCTTTTCTATAAAAGGCCATATCCACCTGGTATTCCATTTTCTCCCATAGACTACGGAAACCTCCGCCAACTCGGAACGCATATCAACTAAACATGTAAGCTAACTGGCTTGCTGTAAGTCGACTTGAAGCCAATAAGATGTAAGTCAAGCACAGACATTACGAGATTGTGCCCCATCGGACTTGGCTCATGAACCAATTAATGCCAGCACGATGCTCAGATGAAAAGTCAGAGCACTCATTATGGCATATTGCATCGCCGTCAACCCTACCAGCTACCAGGACGCAGTGAGATATTGACAACGTAAGCACAGAGTCAGCGTTTTCGTTTCCAATGCGGAAAATAGGTGTTTGTCGCTGGATCGTGAGGTGAAGAGTTTGAAGTGTCTCACATACGCCATCGAGACTTGATGTAATGAACTAACGGGGCAAGGGACCAACTAACAAAGTGTTCTTACGTATGTAGTAGATGTTTTATGGGGCCGGAAAGAAGATCTTGACTCGTCTAACATTCTGGAAATAGTTAGCTGGTATTCTACGCAACGCCACTTTGTTTAGAAGATTAGTTGACGTAGATCTTTGACAACTAGGTTTTAGTTCGTCGATCTAATGATATTGAATCGAGAGTTGATGATGCCCAGACATGATTCTCTATGGGAAGATATTGTCCAAAATGAGCTTAAGATCAATTATTGTTCCGTCAAGCTTCGAGTATAAGCTACTGGATGTCTGTTAACTTAACAGCCTGGTGTCAAAAGCGCTTGAAAGAGAGACAAAGATCGAGGCGTTGGTTCCTAAAACTTGACAAGAATCACTCGCTTATTACGATCTCTGCTTCAAAACTTGCGATTAAATCCAAAGAGTGAGTCACCTGATGGAAGAATTGAGGTCGAGGAGGTTGAGTTCCAGGTTGTCTCGAGCCTAGTTGTCAAGTGCACTGAGTATAGGGCAGTGTCTTGTTTCTCGTTTGTACTGACCATAAGAGATGATTATGAGACTTTCTCTTGATCTTGCCAAAGTTATCGCTGTCGTAACACATATCTGGGGGTTCGTGTAAGTTCAACACATGTTTCTCGCGTCGAATTCTTGCAGACGAGGGGGTGACAGAAAGCTTGAGGTCTAACTGAGGGTGTAAGAAATAAATGAGAAAGAAATTCAATCTAATACACCATAAGTTGACGAAACTATTCCATCTTCATGATATCAATATCGAGTCTTTCTGTGAAACTATTTCGATCAACTACTTGACGAGTCTGCCTGGAGAAGCACCTTCCTTGCGACATAGGTAGGTAATCAAGCTCAAGAGGAAGGCACCCCCAAGACACTGCTAAAGGATCGGCCGCGGCAGTTCATTACCTACCTGCCTGGTGCCTATCTTCATTTTTCTCAGGCAATAAAATTCTCTAAATATCTTCACCTTTTACCTAAGGTACCCCCTAAATTTCCACTTGTCTCTTCAGTCACTTCCTCCTTTCCGCCTATGCATCACCAACATGAGACCACTCCACCTTATCTTCGTTCTCATTGCGAGCATCGTATGCCCTGCGCTGTCGGCTGCAGTAAGGAGCGAATCGAATCAGGAGCACTGGGACATCTCAACTTCACTGAATGGGTTCTCCTTCGAGCGAGCCAAAGCTTTCTCTACCAAGTTCACCAAGTCCACGGACGGCATTGGCATCCATGTATCGCGACTCAAGAATCTCAAATCCCAGACTGACGCCTACTCAAGATCCTCACTCTCCCTCCTCACACGAACCCATCATCCAGCATTTGTAAAAGGCACAGTTCCTCGCCAGAACATTTCCTCAGTCGGCGCCTTCTCGACTGCCTATGCAATCCAGTGCTCCTGGGATCAAACCCCAGTTTGGCTGATTTTCGATACTGGAAGCTCCGACACATGGGCTGCCAAGACTGGCTTCAGGTGTGAGAATAGTGCGGGAACCAAACGCGATCAAGCTGCATGCGATTTCGGCCAACCTCATATCCAAGATTTTCTTCAGGACATCTCTGAAGTGTATTTCCATCGGCGATATGGATCTGGCGAAGATGTGTCGGGGCCCATGGGTACCTCTGATATCGCATGTGGAGGTGTTTCAGTTTCTGGGCAGCAAGTCGGATTAGCCAGCAGAGCATACTGGCATGGTAACAACATCACTGTTGGGATTCTCGGGCTTGCCTACCCATCACTCACAAGTGCTTACATTGGCGATCCAAGTGATCCGGTCGATGACTCGGAATGGAACAACTACCCTTATACTCCTTGGTTGGCCAACGCCATTGCGCAAGGCTTGATTGACCCTGTTTTCAGTGTCACTATCGATAGAAACACCAGCGATGGCGTACTGGCCTGGGGTGGACTTCCTCCCATGCACTGGCGTCCCAAATCGTTTGCATCAACCGATCTCATCATTGTCAGTTGACTCGATCTTGCAATATATTTCTCTCTCTGGGAGATGCTAACAGACCGACAGGCAAAAACCGTTGATCGGGAAGTCACAGCTTGGAAACCCTCGTTCTATACCATCATTCCAGATGGTCTCCAATGGGGTAGCACTACAGACATGGGAAAGTATCCCTACATTGTTGACACTGGAACCACAATGATGCATGTTCCTCCTCGTTAGTCAAGCCCTCCGCTGCATCTCAAGAACATTTTGCTAACAGTGCTTTAAAGCACTGGCCGAAGCCATTACGAAAGCTTTTGACCCTCCGGCTACGTACATGTTCCAATGGGGCGCCTACTTTGCCGATTGCAAAGCCATCCCACCTCGATTTGCAGTCATCATCTCCGGAGTTCACTTTTGGATCAATCCAGTCGATCTGATCTACCAGGAACTCACGGACCCATCGAACGGAAAATGTGCTCTCGCCATTTCGACTGGTGGATCCGGACCATATATCTTGGGAGACGTGTTCTTGCAAAATGTCGTGGCTGTATTCGATGTCGGCGATGCAAAAATGCGCTTCCACTCTAGAGACTAGTCAAAGAGATCAGTAGTGGTAAGAATTAGAACACCAACTAGCTGGAGTGGGAAGCCGAACATCATGTCTCCAACTAGGTTGTATCAAGACTGTACAAAATGCTACAGGACAGTTATGAGGCCCTAGTAACAGCAAGTTTGACAAAAGGAAGCGAGAGATAAGGACGAAATCATCATGAACTGTGCAGGACGTACTGTTAGTGTAAGATGTCCTAGGTGAAGCTGAAATTGCTATGAGCAGCCAGTATTAACTGTACGCACTGCTCATATCTCAACATATAGTCCTTTATAATGTTCGGCGTTTTCATCCTATAATCCCTTCAAAGGAACTCGCCTTCAACCCTGTTCCTCACGGTTCCTAACACTGACAAATACGGCAAAGCTGGTCCTAGAACTGGTGTTTTGGCCTATTATTCTCGATGCTCTGGTTGCTCTGTTGCTGTTCTTCACACATTTCATTTCATTGCTATAACATGAGAGTGATACAAGATAGACTTTACCTTTAGCTATCGTTCCATTTTGCATAATAATAAGCCAGATATATGTAACCACAGGAAGGTCTATATCCAAACTGACTGGTCCTTTTGTGAAAGTCAGGGTTAAAGTCAAAATGAGCTATGCAAACTACTGGCACAGGATACCTTCCACGATGCCATGCTCTCTGCTGTGAAACGTTATTCGCATACGGCGGTGGGATGGAGCGATATAGGATCGGGTGCTTATCTCGATAACGAGGCACTGAGTGCAAACCTGTGCTCATCGTTCCTGCTGTTTGTCATCTGTCTTGCTGCTTGCCTCCTGCCTTACCAAATATCAAGCATTCGGTTTCAGTCACGAGCTTTGACAAAAGAACAGTGACTGAACTGCAGGAATCTCGCCATTTCTTCATTCCTCCCTTTTGGTTGACATGACGAAGAAAGAGCACAAGACCACCATGGAAGGCATTGAAACTGGATCTCGATCGCCACTATAAACAAGGGGTCGTTTGAACACTTGGGTCTTTAGCAAGGTACGAAACCCCAACCTCCTTATCTCAGCTTCTGAATTCCTTTTTAGTTTGTGAAGCACATCCAAGCCGGTTCTCGTCACTCAAGCGAGCGAATCTGATCCACCAAAGCTCTGTTATCGTGAGGCCGCAAGGCGGTGTAAGGACAGGACAGTACACGAACTAGCAAGCCAAACCTGGGGTGAAGAGGGGACCCCACGTATTGAGGTTCGGGATCTGAAAGTGCATCCATCATACCACAACGTCAAATCGAATGAAGGACGGCGTCAGAAGATGGTAAACCCCAGGCACAACACGCGTTATAATGCAAGAATCGGTCGAGACCCTACCTCGGGAACCGGCAAGTGTTCGATTTCTTAAGCAGTACCAGTCATGACCTCGAAGCAACACAACAGATGCGAGTGGTGCCAACTCGGACAGACCCGGAGCATCAAAGAGTCTCGTGGGTGGCCCTCTACTGTGGCGGTTCCTGCAGCTCACCCCAGACAGTGTTGTCTGAGGCTGGCGGCCCGGAAGAGAACACGGGACCAAAAGTGATGAGATTTGGATCTCAATTTCAATGTCTGTTTACTGGAGCCGGCCACTAAGGTACAGTACAGTAGTGCTTCGGTCTCTTGTCGGCGTCTGGGGAGAAATGCCTAAATGCGCATAACAAGGGCAATTGGTTTTTAATGCTACACCACGGTTTGCTTCTGCGGTCTTTACATCCCATTTATCTCGACTTTTCGATGTCAAAGATGGTTTTGAATGCCTGATATCTGGCCACCCTCCCCGGGACTAGACCGGGAGGATCCGGAGGTATGTCACCACGAGACAGCTGCAGTGAGGGTTGAGCTAGACGCTAGCTGGGCTAGGCTCTAATACGTACAGCTTTCTGGCAGCTTTACGGCTTTGCTCCTCCCCCACCATCTCGTCGGTAAAGGGAAAGGAAATTTGCAGGGTGGAGTCAGAGGCCGGAATATGAAGTCAGGGGCTTTATATTCTCCTCCGAGTCGAGTCACATTACAGGGCTTGTTAGGCCATCTCGGGGCGATTCTACACTCACACACGGCGTCTATCCCGAGCGGCCGGGGGTGTTTTTGACCCGCGGCAGTGGATCATGAACGCGGGCTCTGGCGGGGCAGCGACGTAATCCCATTGGCTTGACTCCATTTCATCGTCATTCATGATGGAGCCGCGACCTTGAGAAAGACGATGGAAGCCGCTTGCTCAACATGATTTTTTTTTCTTTCCTGTTTGCCATGGAGCAAACTTGGTTATCTTGACTAAACAGTACTGCATTATTTGTGTCAGTGTCTGTACAATCAATCAGTCAGCTGTCTATCTAGTTTTACTATCAACTTCTGTCTGTCCCGAACGAGCTACTGATCGGGATACCTTACGCCTTGCGCTACTGTACTTACCCTTACCTTTTTACCTTACCTCACCTTGAGTTTCCGTCACTTGACCTCGTTTTATTCTCTTTAACGTTGTCTCCCCTTGGACTATTCGTTACCTCGCACAGCTTGATATTGTCCATATTAGCAGCTAGCTAAAGTAGCTTCTGTCCAGTCCATTCATCCCAATTCTGTTCCCTTCGTCCATAAATTACCACCCCTCATTTATTCCCCCACCTCATCTCAAACAGCTTCTCCCCGAAATTCTGGTTCCATTGCTCCGGGTGCATCAAGGTCGTTTGTTTCTTACTCTACGTCGACCAGATCAATCTATCCTGGGCAACAAACTACTGGCGGGGCTCCATCGCCATATCGACAAACGAATTCTCCACTACAGACGGAACCACGTTTGCATAGGGTCAATTCGCTGTGTCATCGACTTGAACTTGAGAAGGAACATCTACCGTATTCTCTCCGCTGTGCCTTCCTCATTTGATCTCAGCTGCACTGCTTTTGAATCCAATCACCAACGGAAGGAAGTCATTAAGGCCGTTATTTCCTCTCCCCATTCTACCTCGGTTCACGCGATACTACCTACCTTCTTGACATTCATCAGCCAGCGTCGATTGGTCCGTTGTCGTTCTGCTTTGTTCTCTATTTCATGTGTCTGCAGTATTGGAGCTTCATCATATCTGATCATTCCCAAGCTCTTATCATTCTCAAACCTTGATCGATCTGCTCAATAGCAGTCGTACTCAATTTACACCGCCCAACTTACACCCCAGCTACGATGCCTTCTCGAACCAACGGTGTCGGCGTTCAGGCCGAAGATACCAGGATCTGTGTCGTCATGGTCGGTCTCCCAGCCAGGGGCAAGAGTTATATTGCCCAACGAGGTAGGTTTTGTCGCTACCTGCAGGCGATCGATACTATGAACTGACCGATCACCTTCTTAGCCCAGCGCTATCTCCAATGGCTCTCTATACCAGCCCAAACATTTAATGTCGGCAACTACCGCCGCAATGACGCTCCTCAGCCCAAGGCCGACTTTTTCGATATCAATAACCCTGAAGGAGAGCGCACCCGCCGCGCCGCCGCTGAAGCTGCTGTTGCCGATATGCTAGCCTGGTTCCGTTCCGGTGGTATTGTTGGTATACTGGATGCTACAAACTCGACTTTGGAACGTCGCAAATGGGTCTTGGAGGTTTGTAACGAGAATGGTATTGAGGTTCTCTTCGTTGAGAGCAAGTGCGACGACGAGGAGCTCATCATGGCCAACATTCGCGATGTCAAGACAGGTAGTCCAGACTACCGCGGCCAGGATCCTGAGACTGCCGCCCTTGATTTCCGCAACCGTATCCGTAACTACGAGAAGGTGTACTGTACCATTGACGCTGAGGGCAAGGAGTCGCATTTGACTTACCTCAAGATCATGGATGTTGGCAGGCAAGTCATCATCAGTCGAATCCGGGATTACCTTCAGAGTCGAATTGTCTACTACCTCATGAACCTTCACATCCGTCCTCGCTCTGTCTGGCTATCAAGAGTGAGTCGACTAATGCTTTTCTTCGAATACACGCTAACAACCCTCATAGCACGGCGAATCCTTGTACAATATCGATGGAAGAATTGGCGGTGATACGCTTCTTTCTCCACGTGGTGAGCAGTACGCCAGAAAGCTACCCGAGCTTGTCCGAAAATCAGTCGGTGTAAGTGTTTATCTTATCTCAACACTGCTGCGTTTACCTAACACTGAGTAGGATGATCGCCCACTTACAGTGTGGACTTCGACTTTGCGACGAACCATTGCCACTGCTCGTTTCCTTCCCGACCACTACAATCAACTCCAATGGAAGGCGCTTGACGAGCTTGACTCTGGTGTGTGCGACGGCTTGACATACCAGGAGATCAAGGATCGATACCCTGAGGACTTCGCCGCACGTGACGAAGACAAGTACAACTACCGCTACCGTGGCGGAGAGTCATATCGCGACGTTGTTATCCGTCTCGAGCCCATCATCATGGAGCTGGAACGCAGCGAGGACATTCTTATTGTCACCCACCAGGCCGTGCTTCGATGTATATACGCATACTTCATGAAGAAAGACCAGTCCCAGAGCCCTTGGATGAACGTTCCTCTTCACACACTGATCAAGCTCACACCTGGCGCCTATGGTACTGAGGAAGTCCGCTACGAGGCTAACATCCCTGCCGTCAGCACCTGGAGAGGCAAGGGCAGTACTGCCAAACATGAGAACCCAGCTCCTGGTGTCATGTAATTGACGTTAGAGTATCAGCCAGGAGCCAAGTGGAAGGCTTACATTTCGAAGGTATAGCGTTGGCTGTTTTATGACTTGGAATGAGCACGCATCTTGAACAAATTTTGGAGCATGACGAAACGACAAAGCATCATCTTTTGGGGACATTCTATGACTATTACTATGATGAGGGAGGGAGCTTGAACGATATTTGCAGGAACTGAGGGTTCGGAAACAAAAACATATGCGGCATAGTGTCACTAAAGGCACGACGAGAGGGCCTCGGTACGGCTCTGTACAGGATCAACGGCGTTCTTTTTTCTATTTGTCTAACAGTGGATCAGGCTGGACAATAACCAGTGTTTCTACAAACAATGATATCAGAAGACATGATGACTGTACTATGCGAAGCCATCGTGACCAGATTGAACGTCTCGGACTGAATGTATCTCACTGATAAACACTAAACAAATGTATATCCAGCAACGCTTTTGTGATATGGCTCCGCACATCAGTCCGGGTTCTGTTTCCCCCCGCTCTGAGCCTTTTGTTGTACTTGTTCACTAATCTCGAAGGCTTCTTCTGCCCGTTCTTCATCCTGCTCAGGATCGGCTCTTCAGTAGGGTTCATTTCCTTGAAAGATCCGGTCCAAGGTCGCAAGATGTAAGAACTCGCCCTTTTTATAGTGTCCCTCTCCAACGACCAATAGCCCTGAAGTGTCTGACGGTCACCCAAAGATACTATAGCACCAGCGAAGATGCCCTCCTCAGGGGACCAGGAAGTTTGGCCATTGAGAGTAGGCTTAGAAGTCAACTCTATTGTTGGCCCAGGTGGGTGGTAATAAAATAGAGACACTAAAGTTCTCTTGCCACATAAGGATTAGGATAGCGACAGAAATTTTTAGGTCAGTTTAGGAGATGCTTTAACTAAATATTTCTGTAAGCCTCCTCTAATGTCCCTATTTTATTGTTACCCACCTGTGGCCTTCAGGCCCTTGAGCAGATGTCTCGCCAAAATCGGCAATGCCTCATCGATTTGCCCCAGTGGAGAGTGTGGGGATACTAGGATGTACCGGCAAGACCGGTAGTTGTTTGGTGGAGCCAGGTCGTTTGCCGAAGCAAGAGAATCGGTATATTGAGATGCTAGCCGAGTCGGATTGGCTTCAATAGAACCAACTTAACATCGATGTCTTTGTTTGGTGAAAGGCCGCGATTCGCTCTGGGTCTTATGGCAATATGCTTTGGTCTACCAGAACAGACATAGCCTCAGTAGTATAGAAAAGTTGCGAGTTTCGGCGTTATCTATTAACGAGACAACTCAGTCATGGGAGCTTTCATTAGATTGTTCTGTAGAGATTGGTAGGTTTTGTGAGCCACAGTCTGTCGCTACATTGGTGTCAGACTTCCAGGCTTCTTGTTGTGGCTTGTTATCTCCGGTATCTTGTCCTTCAGGTGGAACAGTCTTCCGAACCGAAGTTAGTGACAGAGGCCGCCCTCCTCCACGGCGCTTCGCCTGAGTGCGTATGTTCTTCGTGAAAACTGGCCAAGAGCGGCGGAACCTTCCAGTGGTTGGAGCCGTCACACTGGGCGCTGCAGGAGCACTATGTCGAGATTGAATTTCATAGGGGAATATGTGATTTGAGTCATCGTGGCAAGCGCAACGACAAGGAGCAAGATTCGGTCCAGAGGATTTAACGATCTTTGCGATGAGCTCGGCCATGGAGAGTTCGATGTGAAGCTTGACAAGGTATGCAAGGGGGTGGAATTCAACATATCTGTCGAGTGGTTAGATAGATTTTACGATATGAGAACTTCAACTTACAAAAAGGTGTTTCGCAATGACATTGAACCAATGATGAGGATCTAAAGTCAAGTCAGTTAGTCGCGCCGCATAGTGTACTCGATGAGTCGCACTTACATCCATCGAGATAGAGATAACCACCATAACCAGGTTGAAGCGATACAGCACAACGTATTTGGTGAGGCCATACGAGATGAGGGAAGAACGGACAAGATAGACAAAGTAGAGGTTCAAAGCTAGGTCAACGACTGCAAAGATGCCCTTTTCAATTCGGTCCCAAACATCATTGATATCGATGTATGTCTGGTTGATTTGTAGGCGAGCGGGTATCCAAATACAAAAGACTGCAATGTTGATAACACCAAGAATGCCAAAGATGCCCCATTTCAGTCGTCGCACGATGGTCGGTGAAATGTGGAGGAGGGCGATTCGGTTAACGATAATTTGCATAATGCATTGAATTTGAAACACCCAGAGGAGCACTATCGAGATCAGTTTGTGTATACGGCCTGGTACAGGGCACCATACAGATGAAGAAATAGATTAGGAAGCTATGTGGCACGTGTTAGCCGGCGAAGGTCAAATTGCAGGTCGGCTATAAAGAGAACAAGCCATACATACCCAGGACGAATGGTTCCACGAACATAACCCCAACCGAGTCCTCCAATAATTCCACTGGCGACCAGTTCAAGCCATATTAGTATCATATAAGTCGTGATTCTTTTGGCGCGCTTCCATTGATGGTATGTTTGAACAGACACGCGGATAAGACCAAATACGGCCAGACAGAGAGTCATGCCAAACACGATGCTGACAATCGCCCAGTCTGAGCAACTTGGCTCATGGTATTCGAACCATGGCGGAATAAGGAGCCCGTATTCTTTCTTTGTAGTACTCATTATACCATGGTGGTGGGCTGTGTCAAATTCGATGGTTTGGGAGTTTCGGAGGTCGTCGGCCAATTTGGGTACTGCCCATTGAATGTCGAGTCTCGAGAAACAATAACGGGAGCATCAGGTCGCTCAATCCGAGGATCAATACTGAAATTAATATTGAATGGACGGAATTCTTGTAAGAAGCAAAACACAGCTCCCACGCCACCAAGTATTCGATGTTCCAATCAGGGCATTCAACAAGCTGAAATTTTGTCGAGCAGGCGGGTTAATCGGAAGATTGCACCCGGAGCATTGCTGGTTGCAAGAGATCGCAGACTAACGACTGGACGTTGAGGAAGTGGCGCTCTGATATGTCAGTCCGAAGGCCCGGCCGTGGAGGGCAGGCAACTTTCAAGATCAACTAGGTCTCCGCGGTGAGGAGGCCGTGGTTCGTCACCGCTTCATTTCACTCTGAGACAGAGGTCAGCTTGAGCCTTGAAAGTCGCAGGGAGAAGGAGACATCATATTCATACCGTACTGTAGACGGCATTGCAAGTGCCGATACCCTTTCTTCCCTACGCATGTGACAATCGACGCGATAGTCTTCCCTAGTCGTGGGTATCTTGCTGTGTCATTATCCAACAGCAATGGAACAATAATTGCTTGGACCCCAGCCACAACCGCCTATGATGGCTCGAACGGTTGACTTCTCGCCGAAATAGCGATCGATAGAGTTTGTAGGGGCCCTTAAACCAGGTAGATTGGTTTGCAGTGAGGAGCAAGCCAAGGCAAGACCGTCGATCTTAGTGTGATGTGATACGTCAGAGGCAGCTCCCTGTCTGACTACTAATGTATCTCGAGCTGCCGGGATCTGTACCGTCGCGCATTTGCCATATTTGGAGATGCCATTTAATAGTTTATTGCGCTAGACGTTTCCCCCCCCTGTAATACAGAGTGGAGGGTAAAGAATGAATAAATGTCGTGTTATTGGAGGTATTTTGATAGGGATAAAAGTACCGGGTAAGTACAAGTGATGCGCACTTTCCTTATAAAGAATATGTAAACGAACTTAGGAAGGAGATGGTTCTGACTCAAGCTGAGACATATGATTTGGTGAGGAAAATTACTCATTTATCCTAAGGATTGCTTTGTTGTAAAAAGGTTGTGCCGCTGATGATTGTCTTACTACCTTATGCATTGGAACTTCTGCTTGACGAATCCTTTGAAGACAAGTGGAACAGAAAATGCAAGGGCAGGCTTTAAGATGGAAGAGACAAAGACCCCACAGTCTACAGTCTACCCCGGAATTTGATCACAGGTCGATCGCGATTGAAACCCTGAGTTCTTATCAGTGGCGAGTTGCATAGGGTAGGTAGGTGATGCACGAAAGAGTACGACAACAGCAAGCAAACCATCACCAGCTGACATATGCTGGATTTGTGATTCAATTATGTAGTCTCCTGACTTGAAGTATATAAAGAAGGAAAGAAAATCCAACTTTTTTTTTTAAAGGAAACATCACATCGTGCCCATTGGTCTCCTTTTACACAGAATGTCGTTCTACTTCCAACCCCCAATCTTTGGGAATTACCTCCTCCCGGTGGCCCCAAGAGATATCCCTTCCACTCTAGTAGTCTCCTTGCCATATACGACTTACATGCCTCTATACTGGGAGCCTGCTCCAGTAATCTTCTCAGCACCGCAGTACATATTGACTTCGACCATCAGGATCAAGATCATATTTCACAGAGCAGGAACTGTTCTCGCTTCTAACGATGCTTACTACAACTACACACCAACTCGTGAAACAGTTTTGGCCAACTTGTCCTGGTGGTCTAAACAGCATAACCTGGGAGATCGAGTCTATTCAGGCCAGTGCACACTATACACTACGAGAAGTCAATACTCGAAACTTGAAATACTTCCCGAAGTCGGGCCTATAACACCAGCGGACAATGTGCGAAAGGTATCATTCGCGGATCAGCTAACTGGCAATGACTTCCAGTCGATGATGTTCCAAATAGCTACGAACAGCTACGGTGCATTTATCCTGGTCGATGTAAGTATGAAAAGGAAACGAGGATGGTGGCAGAAGAGGAGGAAATAGCTAATACGTAGGCTGCCAGCATGCTTATGTGCCTCTTCAAGCTCTAGCTCAGGGAAACACGCAGATTCCCCCTTCGAATCAGGCTTCAAGTGATGTTACGGACAATGACTCAAATGACTTGACTAATGCCACTCAGACTGCTCCCCATAGCACCCGTCAGGCTTCACCTGCGCTGTCAAGTTCTCCAAAGGAGCCGGCCAACTCTGACAATGAGAAACCTGACAATACAGGGAATGGTAATAGCGACACTCAAACTACGCTTGCACCCGAAAAGCCTGAGCCAGGTTCGCAGAAAGGAGATGAGACAGAGCCGAGCCCTACCAAATATTAACGGCGACGAAATTGAGCAGTTAGCTGTAGATGATGAAGGCGTTGCAAACGGTTAAGAGAGACCTTGAGTTCGTCGAATGTACTGAGCATATTGGTAGCCAACAGAATTAAATATCATTGAGGATGCTAAGGTGCTTTTGTAAACGAATAACCGGCTTAAATGATGTGATTATATGTCGTGGGTAGAGGCTGGGCATCTCAGCCATGTTGTCACTGTCAGCCCCTGGCGAACTTCCGAATCACAACCAACGTGACCACGAGTCAACGCATTAATCGCAAACAAAGGCATCAGTGAATAATCGAAGGCTCCAAACGCAACTGATACAACAAAACTCCTCATCCAAATACTCTCCGCGTGGCCCAAATCACAAGACCCCCGCTTGCCTCAGTATCCTTACTATCATCACTAAACATCGTGGTCTTTCGTGCCTTTACTCGCTGTTTCCTTCAACGTCATTTAACTAGGACAAAAGAGAATCAGCTATCATGGACCTATGTATCACCGCCGAAGAACCCTTCGCCTATGAGCCACCCAAGACGAAGCCCTTTGCGCCAGTCTCACCCCCTCTCACTCGAGCCGAGACTCACAACACTTCAACCTCTGGTCGCTCCAGATCTCCAGCTCTTCCGCCTTCTCTCACTGGAGCTGCGGAACTCGAATTCAATCTTATCGTCCATGATCCCACTAATGACAACGCTCTGACTCACCCATGGGACCTCCCTCAAGCGTCTCTGCGCATCCCCCTGGACACCTCCAGAGTCCACCTCCTCGCTCTTCTGCGCGAGCGACTTCCAGTCCCTGAAGCTCCAACCACCAAGTCCCGTCGTACCCGCTCGATTCGTCGCCCCAAACTCATCGCTGCGACTTTGTACTGGACTTTCCGCGGCTCCATTCTCCCACTTGGGCCGAGCGACAAGGAGTGGCACTATCGTGACCCCATCACCAAGACTGACATTATGGCTCGCACTGAACTTGAGTGGTTTCTGCTCAAGGAGATGATGGCTTCCTCTGGAGGCGCGCTCAAGTGCTACGTTGCCATTCGTGGTGAAGCGCTCCCGACTAAGAAGACCACTGGCTGGTGGTTTGGCAGCATTGTTTAAGCATCTCCACGTATGTTTACCTACTACCCCGAAGAGATACAAAGTACTGACTGTTTTCGGTTCTAATAGTAGGAGGAAAGTGACGTGTGTTATCTTCAACATGGTAACGGATTATGTCGGCAATAAGGAATCTATTGGGACAATATATCCTGAAACCATGAGGGATGGAGTATGAAGAATACTGATTCAAGCGTGAAATATCCTTCTTAATAACGATAAGAGTATTTCATTTGCATGTAAATAAGCAAATCTTTCACTTCGATGTACCCTTGACTCTTCACAAAGTTGATTCGTACTTATATCCCGTAAACATTTTCAATGATACTGGCCTCGGGGCATCAGAAAACGTAACCGCTGGTACCAGTTTATGCCACCTTAGACAACTCAGGTCAACTATATCACTTTTATTTTATACAAGGCCGACAAGAATAAATAGACTTATCAAACATTTAAAACTTGACACGGTAGAGACCAAACTCCTTGTTTAGCCTAGGTATAATCTGAATAACCCCATGATAACCTCGCGCATCCAAACTGCTCATAAAGCAACATCGCCTCCCCCTTCCTCTTTCATCTTTTTCTGTCTTCAGACTCTCGAATTAACGCGCTATTTGATAACTACAGCATGCTCAACCAACACCCCGTATCTCCAAACTCCTCCATGTACACCTGATTGCTTGCTGAGCCAAGTAAAAACAAATGCACATGACAAAAACGAAAACAAAAAGGGCAGCCAGGACCTTGGAAGTCGACCTGTGCCGCAAATCCCTGTAGTCGTACACCAGTAACTGCAACACTGTTACCCAGATTAATCTTTGGACCCCCCCTTTCGCCTCTATTTGTTGATTCTGCTACTCAAGAAACAGGCCCATGACGGTTTCGTTTACTGTCGTTATGTGCGTGTGCGAGTGACTCGCATAACCTTCGTCATCCGTGTCTTTGGGCCCCAACTCACTTGCTGCTCGAGAAGGTAGCCATCGGTGCAGTGTTGGCCCCCTGGAGGTTTTTCAGACCAATCCCTAGGCGTTGACAAGGATAGCCAGGAATAGATAGATGGATGAAGACGATACCACACACCACCCCATATGCATTCATTCTGCCGCAACCAGGTATTTTCCCAAGAGCCAGCGCCCAAAGTGAAACCAAAACATAGAGACGCCGCCGTGCAACATAATGCAAAAATGACAAGAGTAAATGATAACAATGCCCAATTGAATAAAGCGATCTACCCCTCTACTGCGCAGGTGGGTTACCCTTAAGTCGTTTCGGCATTCTTGGTGTAGGAGGCTTGGCGTTGCGAGGCATTCCATTAGCACCTGGGGTAGGAGCTCCAGATCCGTCCTCCTCTTTCACTGCGGATGGCCTTCTTCGCTTGTTCGAGGCAGGAGATGTGTTCGCGCTAGGTCCGCTTGACCCAGTGCCCTGTTGACTTTGCTGCATCTGCATTCCAGGAGCCTGCATATGACCGGGTGCTGGGCTGCCCATATGAGGTGATCCAGGCAGGTTCATATGAGCTGCAGCCGGGCTTGCGCCCATCGGGAACTGTCCAAAGCTAGGTGTGCGGGCCCCGGGGGGCATTTGTTGGCCGTTCATGTTGGGAGGAGCTCCGTTGATATGTGTTGAGACGTACTGCTCGAGAGCTTGATACGGGCCCATGCCGGGGTTCGAATGGTAAAATTGGAACAATGGGTTCATCTGTCCCATCACTTCAACAATCTGGACGTAATTCATTAGCTTCACTCTTTACTTACGCTGAGTGAGCTGTCCCTACCTCAAGAAACTGGAAGACAGCTTCAGTCACACCCTTGCTGTTAACAGCCGAGTCTGGCAGATCAACCAGAACCTCTGGAGGCTGTGTTTGGGGGGACTTCAACTGTCGGCCTTTGCCCTTCTTAGACAATTCGGGAGATTTGCCATCCTGCGAGTTAGTCTTGTGCCACTCCTTCATCCACATATGGGCTGGTTTCGCGGCATCAATGACCTGTTTTCGTGAGATAAATTCGTCGTGGCTTGTCGTGAGAAATTCGAAAAGCTCGATCTTCTGTTCAGCGTCAAACTGTGCTCGTAGGGTACCACTCGCGACCAACTATCGACTGTGTTAGTTCCACCATCGCTCAGACCCATCGAAGAATATCTTACATGAGATCCTGTCTCAAACCAGTAAACGAGACTAGCCTTTGAATTCTCGATGCAGTGGCAGTCTCCTGGAAGAGGTCGATCTGTCACACCCTTGTCCATAATTAACTGTATGTTTTTGACGCCGCTGCCGAAGTGAGTATGGAAGTATCGAGCAATAGCGGGGTATGCAATTTCGTATTGTTTATCGGTCGTATCTTCGGCGTCAGTGATATGTAGTGAGTGACGAAAGACTCCATTTTGAGAGAAGAATCTCATCACGAAGTTGTGCCAATAAGAGAGGTCATCTCGGCCCTTGGAGCCCTATTGTCCTTGTTAATATGATGCATAGCTTTTATGATTGCAAGTCTTACAGGGAAGCCACTTAGGTGCTCGCTGAATTGCATCAGCTTGAGCAGACACTGGCCTTTCATACTGTCCCTTCGCTGCTGCAAAATCTGATTCTGCATCGCAATCTGCTGGGCGGTGGTGGCGTTCATCTGATGCTGCTGAGGCTGAGGCTGAGGCTGAGGCTGAGCTTGTGCTTGAGCCTGGGCCTGGCCCTGAGGTTGAGGCTGAGGTTGGGGTTGAGCTTGGGATTGAGCAGGAGTTTGCGGCACTTGAGGCTGGTTCTGGCCAGGTGGCAGCTGAGTTGGTTGAGCAGGAGTGGAGCTGGGGGTCTGAGCAGGAGTTTGAGGACCAGTAGGAGCCGGTGTCCCAGCCTGTGATGACTGCTGAGGTGTGTGTTGAGGTTGCTGTTGGCCGGGTTGTTGCTGTTGACCGGGCTGCTGCTGCTGCTGCTGCTGTGGTTGAGGTTGTGGTGGTCCCTGTGGCTGCTGACCCTGTTGATTTGCCATCTGGTTTTGAAGAGCAAGCTGGTTTTGTTGTTGCATGGCTTGCATGCTTTGGGCGTTCATCGGCATCGGTTGGCCTGGATTAGGCCCAGCTTGCATTTGCTGAGCATGAGCAGCCTGTTGCTGCTGCTGCTGCTGCTGTTGCTGCTGCTGTTGATGTTGTTGAAGAGCAAGCTGCTGGGCCATAATCGCTTGGGCTTGATGATGCTGTCCCTGATTCGTTAGCAAAGAAACTCTCGGTTGCGGCAGCCTGGGTATCAATCAGCTTACAGGACCCAGTCTTCCTCTTAGATGCTGTAGCTGCTGAGGGTTGAGTTGGCTAAATTGAGCCATGTTGATCGGCATGCCACCCTGCAGGTTGGCCTGGAAAGCAGCTTGTTGAGCCATGAGCTGTCGCGCTTGTTGTTGTTGAAGTAGTTGTTGCTGTTGCTGTCGCATCGCTGCCATCGCTTGCGGATTACCAACTGTGAAGGAGCCAATTAGCGTGTGCGCAGAGACAGGGGATCCAGAGACAGTGCTAGTAGGATTTATACATACAATGCTGTTGTTGGAGTTGTTGCTGCAGCATTTGCTGCTGGGGATTGAGGTGCTGTAAGGCATGAGTATTTGGGTTCGCACCCGGCGGCATACCGCCCATGAGGGCAGGGTTTACTTGTGCTCCTGGAGCAGAGACCATAGGTCCTCCGAATTGATGAGGCATTCCACCACCTGGGCCGCCTTGTTGGCCTTGGTGTTGAGGCATGCCACCAGGACCCATAGGGTGGCCGGCGACACCTGGATGTCCCATGCCGGCAGGATGCCCAGAGAAATTTGGGCCCATACTGGTTGCCATCATGACTGAGAAGTCAGGTCGATAATCCACGCCGTGGATATCGACAATCGCGTTGGAATACTATCGCATGCGTTAAACAAAGACGACAAGCGAAGGCTGGCTGACGACACGAGCGCGAGCGTCAACTGCTGGGTATTCGAAGTGGCGGGAGGTGTTCTACAATAGATATTTCGCGCGTCGCGACGAGACAAGATCGGGGGCACGGTGCGATAGCGGTCGTATCGGGAATCAGACAAGATAAGGAGATATAAAAAAGAGAGATGAAGAAAATATTCTGTGTCGGGTCGTAGAACGGCTAGGAAATATTGTCGTCAAGGCGTCGGCGAGCGTCAGTGGAATATTTAATGATGTTTCGCGCTGCGAAAGCGGATAAGAGAGAGAATGAGGCCGGTTGGACTGGACTGGGGGAAAGAGGAGGCAGTGGGCGTATGAGGCGACGATGGGGCGAGTGGCACGTCACAAGATTCCAATGGTCAAGACCCCGAGTAGGTCAGTAAAAGATACTGGAATCGTGATTTACTGGGAATCAGTGAGGCCCAAAAAGAGCGCAAATTGAGGTTGTCGAGAGAAGAATTGACGGATTGTCGAGACGGACCCAGGAAGGAGAATGCGAAAGACACGGGAGAGCGATGCCACAAAGAGGGTGATCCGCTTTCAGTACTGGGGGACGGGGGGAGAAGAACGGGAGTCGCAAGGACGGGATGGGGACTGCGACTGGGCCTGGTCTGGTCTGGTCTGGTCTGGTCTGGTTCGGATCGGGTTGGTAGGTTGTATTTCCGCGTGGGCGCGCTTATTTTCCAGTGTTCAGTGCACTGAACTGCGCTGTGTCTGGGCCGTGCTGTGCTGGGTTTTGGTAACGCGACGGCGGGCCCGGCACTCAGGTACGCACGCTGACAGGAGAAAGTATCGAGAGGGCAGACACACGCAAAGAAACCAGGGTGGAATCTGACGTGACGGGGGGCTGGTGACCTCGATTTTTCCACTTGGCTGAATCTTCGGATTGATCCAAGGAAAAGAAGGAAGAGAAGAAGGGGAAAAGAAGTGGGAGGAGTTGGCAGACAGACCAGAAGACACTCTGAAGGTGGAAAGGGAAGAGAAAGAGGAAGTGGAAGAAGAAAGGGTGCTGCTGCTGCTGGTAGTCTGTAGTCTACCTATGAGAGAGCCCGTGGACCAAGCAAGGCGGAAGGGAAGATGCCAAACCAAGGCGTAGACTAGAGGCAGGGTTGTAAGAGTTCCCTAGTGAAGGGCCTCAGATCTTGTTGGATTCTTGGTGCTGTCTGTGACTGTACTTTCACATTCAAGGGTCTCAAGACATGTAACGACAATAGCTGTATCGAGGTAACCAAGACAGATACTGTAGATACAGATCGACAGGCTGGCTCTTACAGACTGGGGGAGATCTCACTCGACTCCTTCTGTCACAATCGCTGCCCGGGCTGAGCTGGGTCGTAAACTTTTGGGGGGGAGGCCCTTTGACCTTTGCGTCTGGTTGAGTTGGGCGAGTGGATTCCAATTCGAACGGGAAGAGCTCTGATACGTGCAGTGCAAAAAGAAGTGGACATCAAAACGGGTCGGCGGATTCGAATCAGGACCCCGAGATAAGGGTGGATGAATATGTATTTATCAAAAGGATGGACGGGGTTTACACGTAGGGTGACTAACAAAGTCAAAGCTCAATGCGCTGCAACACTGATCGGTTCATTCTTTTATCCTTCGCTTGAAGCCAGTACCTGTTACTCGCTATTCAAATAACATACGTAAAATCTGAAGCTACAACCTCGTTACAACGAAACATCAGATCCCTGACGACACGCGACGATTTCCATCAACCAGGATGCAACTTCGTCCAATGTCCTTCGTTTACCACGTCTTGTTGCTGAAGATTATCTTAGTAGCCAAGCGCATAGATACGTATAAATTACTGACATCTCACTTGAGGCTTGAGCAGAAGCAAAAGCCATCCTAAAGACCTAACACTTTGAGGCAAAAACATGGCAAAACCTCGTAAGGTCATGACGTGACAGACGCTAACAGTCCCCTTAGTCGTAGCCTAAGACAATCCAGCCCAGGTGAGGTGGAGGTCCTGAAGGACAAGACAAATTGCTTCATGCATCTATCGCGGTATTATAGCGGGCCTTTAACTGGCTTCCGCCGCTAGGGCGAAAGAGGGTAAGAGACCGGTCACGTGCATTACACAGTGCCGCGCATCTTCGCAAATTTTCCTGCACTGTCTTCCAATATCTTGCTTCGATGCGGCTCTCAAATTTCTCCTCCTACGCTTCAAACCTTTCCAACAACAGCAAACCACCTCAGCCATTTTCCCCACACGAGCAACACGCGCGAGACCACACGGCGACTGTCTTTCCGGAGCAGCTGTTTTGATTTTGAATAGCCTTGTTTGAGCGGTGCACGCAGCGTCTTGGTCGTGTAGGATATTTGCTTGGGTGTTTTGTTTGTCTTGCAATTTTTCTTTGCAGCCCTGCATACAGCTTGGACTTGAATGGTAAGAAAAACACCTGTCTTCTCTTCTGCCTCGCAGCACTCCATCCCTCCCCCCTCTGAATGATGACACTTGTTACAAGTCTTCTTTTCCCAACTGAATCGACCATGAAGAAATTCAGTCTGTTCGGGCCCTAGGCCTGTTACTTGCCAGTATCAACGTCTGACTACACAAAACACACTCAGCTTTTGTAGCACGCGCATTCCTGGCAGCTTTGCTAATATGGCTTCAACAGATTTACAAAGATTTGCTCTACCTTATATTAACCAATACAGCTTCACGAAGCTTTCTGAGAACTAACGTAAGTTTGCAATTTTTTCTTCGCAACAAACAACCTACCCGTTTGCATGATGAAATTTTCCTCTTAATTCGCAGTTTCCACTCGAGTCCCGATCGAGCCTTTTCTGGGACAGATGAGGGTTTATACTTCCTTGGATGTCTGATCAAACACCATATTTCACATTTTGCTGTCGACTACTTGTTTTATGAGTCTTGAAGCTAACTGTTGAAAAAGCACTAGATATTGCCGTGGACATTACTCCGTATTCGGAATACATAATGAAAAACAATAATAATGAAACTACCATACTTTGCATCTATGTCTGTGTATTTCGTCAATTCTTGTGACTTTTTGAAGTAAGTGATCGATAGCAGTCATGATGGCAATATGTATCATGACACTATGTTGATCGCACTATGTGAAATCCATTACTGCCAAGGTCTCCATGTTGATTACTCGAAGGAAAGAAGACGCGTTGACTATCGCGGTATGGATCTTGGCATTCTGAGTTTCTTTTTTCTTTCTTTTTTATTATTATTATTGTTATTTTTTCATTATTAAATTGTTGGGCATTTTCGTCAGATGTTGTCCCTCACTCAGGATGCTGTCAAAACTCTTTATAATATTTCATGCTTCCTTCCCAAGCTTATTGCTCGCTAATAGAACTATCATTTCTAAATCGAACGCTAAATAACACGAACTTCGTCCCTCATATCATCTCTCCTCACTCTACCACCCACCATTCCCCTTCTATTCCTTCCAGTTCTTCCTCTACCCAGCCAGTTGAGCTTGAGCATCTTACAAAGCTCCACGACCCTCTCGTTCCCTTCAGCACCAACATCACCAGCTGACACGCCTGACAAGACACTCATACATTGCAGCATTCGACCAACCATTTCGGTGATGTGCTTCGAATCCTCAACGTTCTGCTCTCGTTCCCGTAGACTACCCAAGGAGGGAACATGTGGAACCCCTCCGCTTCCCGAGGGTGTAAACGGTCTCAAACCACCATCACTTCCATGGCTGCCAAAACTGACATTGCTGATGGCGCGACTACGACTTCCAGCGGAACCTTCACCGAGGAGGGTGGTACTTGTCGAGTTATAAGAAGCGTTGGATGGATCAAGAGACATTGCTGTGCCAGGACGGCCGAACGACTCGGGAGGTGAAGTGGACAGAGACGCTTCAGGCGGAGAAGACATCGCCATGCTTGCAAGGGATGACGGCAGAAACTCAAGGGAGAGTCGTGAAAATATCGTCTTGAGTGTGTCGTAGCGCGGTAGAATGACAGTATCTCTGTAAGCGATGAGGACCAACCTTCTTACATCAAGAACCGATGGTGCTAGAGTCACACGAGCTGGCCCTCCTGAACCAAAGGAAGACGCGATAGCACCACCACCCCAGAAGTCGCGAGCTTGCTCTCCGGTCATGAGTGTGCCGCAGCCTGATACTTCGAGATCCAACGGGAGGAAGACAGCCTGCATATAGGGTAAGATAGAGGTGAAGGTAAACATCCAAAGCTCCACTAGCATCGGAATAAAGCGATCTTCAGGGGTCTGCCGCAACGTTCGATCGAGTGATAAGAAACCCGTATGTAAAAGATCTCGTAGATCCTCCAGCATGGTATTTGGTGAGCGTCGATGCATGCACCATTGGATATGCATTTGAACAACACGGTTGAAGTCTTCTACGGGAAGACGCAGATCTTCACCTTCAAAGATAACCAGCAGCTTGGCTCTCAAATATGGCCATGCATCGTCCAGCGACATATGGTTATGGAGACCTAGCTTTCCGGGATCAACAGGATCATACATGGTCGACTGTTGCGATAGCGATGGTAGACTACTAGGTCCAGGCCATTCGTTCTGCACATTGAAGCTGGCTTCGCTATCCAGCCGGCTATCCGATCGTTCAGCGAGCTTCTTATCCTTTTTAGCCTTGGCAAAAGTGGAAGAAGTTGGTGCAGGGCTTGGCGGGATATTGAAGTTGTACAAAGGGTTTGGCGCATTTGGATCTGTTGGGAGAGAGTTGCTAGCCGCTGATGACAATGGGAGGTGGTATTCATCTTTGAGCTTGTGCTTTTGCCGCGAAAGGAAGTGGTGTTTCTTCTCCTTTTCCTTGCCCTTCTCCTTCTCCTTCTCCTTTTCTCTTTCTTCAGTAGGCGTTTCGATAGGTCGTATGGTCGCCGAAGACGAGTTGTTGAGGTTGTAGATAGACTGATTACTTGGATCAACCAAGCTGTTTGTGCTGAAGTTGCCACGCTGGAGAGCTGATAGAGCGGAGCCAATTTTTCCTGGGCTTGGTAGCGGCTTCTCTTTCGACTCACCCTTTGTGCTGATTTTGCCAGGACGGGAGAAAAGCTTAACCTTGGACTTTTCTATCTTGCTTGGCTTTTCAGTTGCAGGGGGTGGTGGTGGAGGTGGTTGCGAATATGGCTGAGGTGACACCCTAGGAGAGGTGTGTCCAGATCGAGGAAAAACAACATTCGCGGCCGCTGTGGCAGCAGAAGAATGAGGTCCACCATATCCGCCATGGTTCACAAACCCCGTATCTCGCGGCGCACTCGCCTCCGTCAAGCTCAACATCGGCGGACTCGTGGGACCCTTACTACCACTCCCTCTCCGCACTCCTTCGTTCTGATCGCCAGGGAAAGGTACCGTCTGTGAGCGCTGGCGTGAATGGTTCTGGTGCGACATAACAGCTGCCTGCGCTGCGATCTGACTTGCGGACAAGCTAACATTGGAGGCAGAGGCAGCCGCCGCCGCCGCAGCAGCTGCGGACGCAGAAGCCGTAGAAGTATTTTGATGAGACATTCCGAGATGCGAGGATAGATTCGACGTGCTCATAGACGGTAAAGTAGGTTCAAAAGAGCCTTGTGTAGCTGAATGTTTGCGCGCATGACCCTTGACCAGCGTTACCGGCGATCCTTGGGTAACAGACCTTGCGTTTGCGGGTCTCGAAAAGTTATGGTGGCCTAAGCTCGCAGTACTAGAGTTTCCATGTGTAGTGAATTGGGCGTATATCGGTGTCGTGGGCGACGAGGGCTGCGGTTGTGGAGGCTGTCGCGACTTGGGTATCGTAATGCGAGGGGTCTCTTCTTCGCCGTCTGAGGTTTCGACTCGGCGCAGAGCAGGTCTCGAGGACGTTGATAGTTGTGAAGGTTGAACAGAAGAGCTCGATAAAGGAGAGAAGCTGCCCGGGCCGCGTGGTTGAGAACGTGAGGGTTGCATTGTTGTTTATGCGACGTGAGGGCCGCTGTTACATCTTGGTCCCTTGCGAAAGCTGAGGCTGAATTGACAGGACCCAGTGCGTTGTTTGAGATTTGTTTCGGGGCGCAGACCGGTCAGGGAAGTTATGCGATTACCATATCGCAAAGACGAGGTTAGTATGTGTGCAATATCTGACAGTGATTGTTGAGGTTGAACCAACAAACAGATAAGATTGTTCATAACAGCCAGTAAACAGCGAGTTGATCAAGCCACTGTGCTGACTAACGCCGCTACGTCAAGGGATTGAGGTTCACAGCATTTTTGTCTAGAGAATAATATCAATAACTGAAACGATAGAACTAGTTTAACATCAATAACAATGTGAATTATATCTCTGGTATGGATCTGCAGAATGCCAATGTAAATCTAGTAAGTCCACGATATCTCTTGTGGGTGTAGCTCACCCATGGCTGTCTCCATAACGTGGGAATGCAGACATGTGGGGTTATTTTCAACAACCCCGCGTCGACATCACTACCAAGTCTGGTTGATTACTTCTTTCAATCATTCGTTATTCGTGATTCAGCTTCATATAACACACACACACATCTTGCAATGTCGCAACCAACTCTCGCCGCACAGTACACCTCCCCCGAGAGTGAACCTTTCGAGGTCTCTCACATACTACCCGCTATCTCTTCTACAGCCTCTACGGCTGACAAGGCGTCATACCTCAAGGCTCTCCGCGCATCTATTGCTGATACCCAGGCCACCATCAACCAGGAGCTCACAGCACGAATGGAGCAGGATAAGGCGAGAGATGCCGCAGCTGAGGCCAAGGAGGAGGAAAACTACGGCGAAGAGGTGGTGGAAGAGGAGGATTGAAAAAGGAATATCCGACGTTAACGAAAACGAAACCCTTGGCGACAAAATATTTGTATATGAAGGGTATTCGAAGAAATATCATACTGGCTACCACCGATCCAATTCATGCAGATGCTCCCCAAAACAATGCTCCCGTTCAGCATACCGGCCTGTCTAAAAACCCCGACCCCAACTTGGCGCTCGAGCTGCGTCTACCTTGTTTCCAGTTGCTCGGTTCAAACAGCCGTAGTGCACCACCGTGTTATCTGGCAGTACGGCCACAACGCTTCCACCAATGCGCATCCCCCCTCCGAGTTTCTTGTGGCATACAACGCAATGTCGCTCGTCTGTGATAGCGACATGGCGGTTACGACCACCTTGCCCGCCTTGTACGTCATCTCCAAGGTGCAGTCGTGCCGCAATAGAGACACCCTCAGCTTGTCGAAGACCAGCAACAATCCTCGCCTCGTTCACCAGGCTGTTAGCTGAACGGATGCGTCCTCTGAAATACGATTCCAATGACCGGACGGGAAGATCATCTGGAATAAGACCCAGAGTTGACGTTGCTGGAAGGCGTGATCCGTGCTTGGAAAGCAGATCAAGTGCTGGTTCAAGATTGGGCTGGTTGGGGGATGATGGTTGAAGATAGAGCGATAAAAGTGTATGGTAAATAGATGGCGTGGTCTTTTCAGGATCATCCCCAGCATCGCCTTTTGTGTTCTGTTGAGATGATGAAGTTGTGTCTTGAGTCGAGTTGACTCGGTTACAGTATCTATCCAGGTCAGTAGGCGAAGCGCCGGAAAAACGATAAACACGTACTGTTCAGCTTTGTGATAGTCTTTCATCTTGAAGACATAAATCTCTAGTGCCTGCTTGTGTTGGCCCATCTTGCTCAAGACCACGGCTTGCGCTTCGTAGAAAGCAGGGTCTGCGTTGCTAAACTTAGCATACATCACTGTGCAGTTGAACAAAGGACTTACCATCGCGAGGAATCAGCTGGAATGCCTTGCTGAGGCTATAAACCTGCACTGGCTCGCCCAGGAACTCATGCCTTAAGAACTCAACGAAGCGGTTCATCATCTCATTCCACTCATCACCGTGCTCCGTTTTCTTCAAGTTTTCGACGTAGAGTTCCACTAGTCGGTTGTGAAGATCCGGTGTCATGTCCTCGAGCTCATTGATGATGTGTTCCAAATAACGACCTTCTAACCGCGTGTCAATATCGTGCAAGAAAGACACAACCTTCTCTCGCGGCAGTGTTTCTGCATTCTCAGTATCGCCAGTGAAAATCTCTAGTGCATCATCAGGACTAGCCTTAAGAGTCCATTCTGCATGCTCAAAAACAAGATCGATTTCTGATGGGGGTAGAGTTTTGAGGTACTGAATGGTACGCTGAGGGCCATGAAGCGCCGGTGCAGCATCGTCTGGCTTTTCGGCAGCACCGAATCGCCTTAGCAGCTCTAAAGCCTCCTTATGTAGCTTCTTGCCGTAGAAGAAATCAACCAGTTCAGTGTAGCGGTTGTGCTCCAAAAGCTTTTCATTAACCACGTTAGGGTCGCAGAAATTAGGAATTCGGAATAGAGAGCTCGCTAATGTTGGTCTAGAGAACATGTACGCTCGAAACAAGGTCGTATCAACAAGACGGAAGGTGTTTCGCAGCTCTTCTTGCAGCTTTTCTTCCGATTCGTCGAGTCCTATTCGTAGGAAGTTCTCTGCTATCTCTTCTGTAGAGCCATTTCGGTCGCTTCGAGGCTTCAAGTTTCCAGTGACCGGATCAATGACACGCTGTAATCGAGCTCGTGTTCCAGCGAGGTAACTGTTCAACTCCAGAACTGCGTTCGTCAAGTCCTTGTCTTTCAAGGGCAGATCGTCACTCGGTTCAGTCTCTTTCACGCTAGCGGTATCATCGCCGTCAGCGGCATCTTTCTTTGAGAAAATGGACGCCGTATCTGACTGTGGTCTCCTATAACTGCCCGTAAGATATCTAGCAAACCCTCCTTTGTTTGATTGGGGAGTTCCATGCGCTGGCTCAGCCGGCTCAGGAGAAGTAGGGCGTGTACCGTTAGTCTTCTTTGGTGTCTCAGGCGCCTCTTCTGAAACCTGACTCTCTTCATCCTCACGCCCTGCCCATGCAGAGAGTTCTCCAGCAATTGAGGGAGGAAACATCTTGAGTACTCGTTCAGGGGGCGCATGTACAGTATCCTCATTAAAGAGATCCATCGCCTGGCGGTATTTCTTCTTTTTGAACAAGCCTTCGGCCTTGAGCATTTTGACCTCGCGCAGCGTCTGCGTCTTGTTTTTCAACAAAGCATCCTCTAGCATTTCCAAAATACTGATTGCCTCGTCAAAATGACCACCATCTACAAGCTCTTGGATTTGGGAGTCATAATCTGTAGTGTCCATCTTCCAAACACATCGTTCGCTGGAAATATGGAAACCTTTGCCGGCATGTGCTAGGCTGTAGGTTGGCGGCGGAAAGTGAAGTTGAGCCGCACCAGGTAGTGACAAATTTTGAAGTGATGAGAGTGTTGAAGGATTTCGAACTTCGAGCAAGCCTTTCGAGGGTGCTTGCAGGGCGAGAATGTAAGGATATGAGTAACCTATGGATTCAGGGGCATGCTGCCAAGGGATCTGCCGTCTGTCGAGAGGCTTTCCATCGTCGTCGATGAATAGTGTGTTGATATCCTTTGCAAGCAGTATTTCCCCTTCAGCTAGCTTGGTAGCCAAAGGTTTGGGCATATAACCTCCTAAGCCCATATATCCCATACCAGCACTGCTCATTGCACCAAAGCGACTGGATTGTCCGGTTGCTGGCCCCGAACCGGGGCTCACGACATCTTCAACTTCGCGTGTAACCACGTTGACCATGACGTATCCACCATTCATGCCGCACACCAGCTTCGTTGCACTCGCCCATGTTACTGACCGGATCGACTCGGCTAGAACAATCTCGTCTACATCTTCGGAGAGTTCACTCTCGAGCCAGCTCCAGAGCAACAGTTTCCTCTTGACAGCGACAGCTAGCCGGCTTACAATTTCGGGAATGCCTGTATCTGGATCCTTGACAATATTTGAGGTTGATGCAAAGCACGTCGCGTTCTTGGTTCGGCTCAGGGTCTCAATAAGTTCGTATGTCTTCAAGTCGTGAAATGAAACATGATAGTTCGACAGGGAAACGATCGTATTTGCATCCTTAATAATGGCCAGCTGCTCGATAGCTCGCGTGGAGAAGCGCTCAACCTCTCGCATCAAATCTGTTGGGCTCGTCGACTTTGAGGGGGCAGCATTGTTCTCGCTGGTCGTGGATGTCGTGGCATTGGCATCTGCATCGGCAGAACCATTCTGGGGTTGATCGGGAAGCTCGTTTAGACGGTAGATCCGGAGCGCGCCATTGTTAAGGCCGACGAGAACGCGGTCACCTAGACATGGGGGCTTTAGTTAGGCATATGTCGGATGATGAGAGTTGCGGTGAGGAGGATAACAACGACTACAGAACACGGAGTATGAGGCATAAACATACCGTGAGCAAGAATCGTCTCAATCTTAGCTCTCGTTTGTTGTTTGAGCTCGATTATAGGACGGGCTGTAAAGGCGGAGAGCATGGCGCCGGCCAGCTCGAAGCTGTAGAGGCTATTGAGAGAGGGGGCGCATCAGTTAATTCGAGGGCTAGTCGGACGTAGATAATGCCGGACCAAGTTATTGACTGTTTAACAGCAAGCAGGGCCGATATCGACGGTGAAATTTTGGTATGGTTAGATTAAGACAAGAGCGGCGGCGGTTGGGTGTTGGGTATGCGGTGGCAGCCAATATCGACGTCAACGGCATGGCCAGAGCTTCTTGCATCAGCACAGTAGCACAGTGTCAAATCGCACTTATACGTCAATCACCAAGATTCTTCTTAATGCTAGGTATCCAACACCATTCATCACTCCGCACTACACAAAGGTCTCCTAATTGAGCACCTGATTTAATGTATTTATTCTTGGAGTCTCTTGACCCATAAAAGCTATAAAAACACAAACTTATGATCTATTCCGCGCTAACCTCTACTTATGACATTGAAATCCATCAAGATAACCACAACAAGACACTTTATACTCAAAACACAAAAGTCAACAGCTAACAGCCAAGCTACTATCCAATAACTGATGTACAATCTTGCCCACTAGTCAAGTCCAGCGACTTGCATAATTCCATATCCAAGAGTCACAACTACGATGAGGGTGATGAGACTACTGGGTACACCACGGCTGATGAAATGCTTGACCTGCAAATATCGCTGACCAAAGGGATCTTCCTTCATGATAGCAGCTGTGACGGGTTAGAATTGTGTTTATAGGGTAATGTGATGGTGAACTTACTCATATTGGGGAAACCACTAGTTGGCAAGCCCATAGCGGCACTGCACATGAGGACACCGCCCATAACAAGCAGGTTGGGGTGAGGCTGATCCATAGCAACACCAACATCGAAGACGAGTGGAAGGAAGATCAGAGCAGCGACGGTATGGCTGATGAAAGTTGCGATAACCAAGATCAGAGCCGAGAAGACAACCAGGACCCCGTACAAACTCATGCCTTCCACCTTTTCGGAGACAATCTCGGCGAGAGTGTGCAGGAGGCCAGACGAACGAACAGCCTTGCCCAGAGATAAACCACCGGCAGCCAGGATAATGATGGTCCAGGGGAAGTTGTTGAAGTCCTCCTTGGTCAACAGACCGATGCCAAAGAAGAGAACAATAGGGATAATGGCAATGACACCCATGTCTCCAAACTCGGCCTCGAGTTGGTGACTGGCGCACCACAGAGCAATAGTAGAAATGGTGACGATAGTAACAAACCACTGCAGACTAGTGAACTTCTCCTTGACAGGGCGGATAGGAGCGATTGTTGTGCCCTTGCCCGGCTGGAATGTTACCAGAAGGAGAAGCCAGATAAGAACAATCGATACCGCACCAACAGGAATAACGATAAAGAACCACTGGAGCCATGTAGGTGCGGGCTGCATGATGCCCATGGCTACCACGTTCTGGGGAGATGCAATAGGAGATAGCATTCCGCCGATATTTGATGCGAGCGCGATACCGATGATGACTGCCTTTGACATGTCGGAATCGGAAGGTAGGGTTCGAAGCATAGGCTACAATTTGTCAGCGTTGCTTCACCACACCAGGTCTCTACGAACTCACCTCGATGATAGAATAGCACAGGACAGGAGCGGCAACGTTGCTAATCAACATAGACGCGAAAGCAGCCACAAACATGTTGGCGATCAGGACAGTCTTTGGCTGTGTGCCAGCCTTACTCAGAACAAGCGTGGCCAGGCGTTTGTCGATAGTGCACTTGGACAGAGCCGCTGCTAGAGTAAAACCACCGAGGAGAAGCATGATAACGGGCGTCCACATAGCAGCGAAGATGGCAGAGGTGGCTTCCTTAGATCCAAGGCGCTTCTGAGGTTTACCGGGCGTCTCGTCACGAACCACGTTCAAGACAACAGAGAGGAATGGAATCAGTAATGAAGTGACGAAGAGAGGGATTGTCTAGAAAGGATCAGTATAAGTTGGTCGCGAGTATCTTTAGTTGTGCAGCTTACCTCGGTGGCCCATAATAGACTGACAAAGACAAGCATTGCCAGGCAGTTCTGTTGTTCAGGCTTCTCCATAATAGGGAGCAATAGTAGCAGAAAAAACACGGTCAGGCAGACAACCAGGGTCCAAAGAGACGTGCTGGCAAGCCATGGGGGCAAGGTAATTTTGCCCAGAGGCGTACGGAACTGTGTAATTTGGGCCCCCTTGGCCTCGTCGCCCTGCAACCTCCTTGTTACATTGCCTCCCTCTTGGCCAAGGAGTGCTTGTCCCAAGCCAACAGCCTCAGCTCTGCGTTCAATGCCAATAAGGTCTCGCCAGACCGTATTGCGCTCCCACACGACGTGTTCTCTAAGATGCGAACGAAGATCCTTGCGGGCCAGCGCCTCATCTCCGCCCGTGACAATTTCGGCGAAGGCCTTCTCCATCTTGGCGATGTTCTCTTCCAGCACGCGCTTAGTCTCGTCCTTGAACGGATAGGCGGTCTCGACATGGGCTCGTAGCCAGGGCCCCTTCAATTCCTTGTCGAGAATCTTGTCGAATTTCTTGAGTACTTTGGTGAAACCGGTGCGATTGAGCTGGATGAACGACTTGAGCTCGCAAAGTGACACGTAAAGTCCAATAATGCGCTTCTTAAGCATGATGCCTGAAGGGAACATACCCGAGGAGAACATAAGTGTTTCCTCATTCTCATCTCCAACCGTGCTGTGCCTCCTCATATCTCGGCCAAACTCAGTAGAGGCATTCATATCCTCGGAGCGCGGCTTGCTGGTGTTGGGCAGGGTTCGCTTTCGACCTGCGCTGCTTCGTCGCCTTGTTGTAAGCCCGGTAGTCTCATCTTCCTCCTCGCTTCCGCTCTCTTCGTTATCACTACTACGGCTTCTAGGGCTTCTTGAGCGGAAACCATTTCGACCGTCGGCTCGGTTATTAGCAGACGACACAGAAAGCCGGCGCAGATAACGGTTGTCGGCAATGGCGTCTGCGGCCTCGTCGCCAACATCGCGTAGGAGTTGTGCAGCCTCTTCGAGAAGCTCGCCTTCCTTGGGGACATAGAACGAGCAAATCTTTTCTAGCTCGACGCCAAGGGCCCTGGAAAAGACATCCTCAGCATCTTCTTGGTTGATAAGAGGTCTCGATTCGGCGTCGCCGGTACTGCCGTGCGCCTGATGGGCGGTCTTTTCAAGGTTGTAAATCCTAACGGCGAAAGAGTTAGCGCACGGGTTTATCGCATTGAGTGATCAAACCCACAGTTTCTTGAGGTTACTATAGGCGATGTAATGGCTGCTCCAATCTGGAACAGCATTGAACTGGATACTATGCGAGAACTTCATCTCGTCCTGTTCTTCAAGCCAGCGGCGCTTTTCGTCTCGTTTCGCCTGTCTTCTGGCCTCGCGATCTGCAGCGTCTCGACGAGCCTGAATGGGAGGGTAATCAACAAGCTCGAACTGCTCGCTCGTATTTGCGCTACTGTCGCGCTGGTACTGCTGCCGTGGTACTGGGTCTAGATCGTCTAATAGTGAAGCAGCAGCACCCCCTCCTCGGGTCGAATGGACGTCGTTGAGGCGGGATTGGAACGTGGTAGGGACAACGCCAGGAACGGAGGAGGGATTGTCGAGGGGGGATGGGGAGGGAATGGTTGCGACTTTGAAGCCTGGGGTGGAAGGGAGGTCAAATAGTCTAGGTCTAGAATTTTTCTGTTATCGACAAAGAAGCTCGGAACAAGTTGGAGTGTGTGCCGGTGACGAAAGGCATGTGGTTTGGGGGCCCCAATTGGGTGTCACTTGTTGCAAGTGGATGAGGGAATCGTCGAGGTAGCCCCGTCGACTAAGAAAAGGTACAAATACTAACGTCCCCGCTGCGGTCGCAACCTTGTTCTGCACGATTTGTTTGGATTGTTTCGATTGAGTTAGAAAAAGGCGTTGATACCACGATATTTACAATAAGATGAGACTTGGCTAAAATGCACAAAGCCAAATTGAGAGCAACCGAGAAGGTAAAGCAACACGCAAGTCCAGGAAGGGGTTGATGGAGACGACTCAGATGAGGCGGACACTTGCAGTAAAGGATCATTTTTAAGGCTTGTGATAGGCTGAGTTTGAATTCGGATGCAGATGGACCCTTGTACACTGTGACGTCGGCTTCGAGTTACTGAGGGACTTGCACTAAAGTTGCCTAATAAATAAGTTGATCATGAGAGGTCAGTTTCAACTTTGTACATATATAGACTATGCATGCTACCTTATTTTTAACCTTTAAGGCTCGTTATTGATAGGTATTACCTCTCCTGATTCGACTTTGTCTCGCTTCTGCATCTGTTTCGTTTCGCAACTAAAGATCATGCCGTCCGTCTCTCCGCTTACAAAGCTGGAGCTGATGCAAATACGAGCAAGTGCATGATATATCAGGTTTGTCTGCTTTTACACAAATTCAGGGGATTGCAAACAAATCGACCATAGTAAAAACTTTGAGTGTGTCTCCAAGCCGTCCCATGACTAGGAACGTGGGTAAATCCCCTGAATTGACAGGCTAAACGGCTTCACGAAGTTGCACCCTCTACAATTCGTAGTGAGACAGCGGGAAAATAGGTTGGAGGTCAGGTCAGGTGTTGGAGACGTGGGGGTGGATTTCTCCAACTCCAACTTTAGCTCTCTAATACTTTGTACAAAGTTACACAATACCCAAGGGTATCCAACTAATATCGATCACGCGGAGTCTGGCGTCTCTTACTATAATTTGGTTTTCAGCTTAATTTCCTAACATCTGCTGGAGGACATTCGTGGGATAAGTTTCGCTCCTCTCCACCAACTCCTCGTGTCAACCCTTTTCGACAACCTTGCCTCCCGAATTCATAAAAATTATATCCGCCTTGCGCACCCTGTGAGTCTATGTGTGATGGCGATCACGGTGATACCACATGATACACGCTTCAGCCCCTCCTGCAGAGCTCGCTCACTCTCAGCCTCCAATGCACTCGTTTTTTCGTCGAGGAGCAGCAGCTTAGGCTTGCGCACAAGGGCACGCGAGATCTCTAGGCGCTGACGCTGACCCCCGGAAAGACGCGAGCCGTTTGGTCCGTATTCAGGCTCGTAGCTGTTGGGCAACTCCATAATAATGTTGTGGATATTTGCCAGCTTACAGGCTTCATGGATCTCTTCATCTGTAGGTTCGTGATCAGGCGTTGAGCCCAGCGCGACATTGTCGTTGCGAAACTTGATTCCTTCGCATGCGGCAATATCAAAACCATCAATCTCAACAGTTCCGCCCGGTAATCGGTATATACATCGGATCAACGACATGATGGTGACTTGCCAGCACCAGAGGGTCCTACAAGGCCAATGAATTGACCAGCAGAGAAAGTGAAGGACATGCCTGTGAGGATCCGAATATGAGGCCGAGCTGGGTATGAGAATTTGATATTTTAAAACATGATGGTTGCCCCCTTGTCTGTGCTGCTCTTCGTTGGAGCTTTTGCACGAGCTTCGACATCGTTTTCGGTATTCTCGTGAGCAAGTGTAAGCTTGGCTTCCTTAGCATCATCCTTGGAAGACCCGAGATTTATCAAGCTTAGAATGCGCGAAGCGGCAGCACTGACAAATATACAGATGAGTATCACAAAGAATTCTCGCTGGCTAGCTTCACCTGAAGTAATCCGCGTTGATCCCCACCAACGCGCAAAAGCATAAAGCAGCATAAAAGCGGGCACAAGCGACACAAGAATACCTGCGAGTGTAATATTCTTGACAAATGCAACGACGTACGATGAGACGAAGAACGATGTACATCCCATGATACTGCCGGCCTTCTCTGAAGTGCCAGACCGAATTGCTTGAATATCGGCATTGAGACGGGAAGTAATCTCTCCAGCCTGTCTCTTATCAAAAAAGGTCACATCCTGCAACAGGATGCTCATAGAGTAGCGACCACGAATGCGATTCTCAAGGCGTCGACTAAAGATGGACTGAGACACGATATAAGTGTACATAAGCACAAAGCTAATCACGCCAATTCATGTGATCATAACAATGTTCTTTTTGATGCTATCCTGGAGTTCAAGGCGAGTATTGAGACACAATTCCGCCATTATCGCAAGATGCAGTTCTTTGTAGTGTCCTGATGTACAGGGTTAATGACAGGACACTCATTTTTGACCGCACCATCACCCTGCTGCTCTGCTGGACGGGTCGTCATCTTGTGTGTAAGTTACAAGACGATGATGACCACTCACGACCTTGAACGGATAGTTAAATAAGAGAAGAAGAACAGAACTTATGATGAAAAAGGTGCTGCACCGCTGTTAGACTTTGAGAACATCTATCTTCGCGATCGGCCATTAAACGGCATCGCCTTGACATTGTACGCGGCGAACCAAAGGACCCTCTCTTTCAATAAGCATTGGCATCAGCCCTGGACGATCACCACTGTGGAAATGGTTAAGAACGTCGGAACGGAGACGGAGCAGAGCCTCTGCCTCTAGTTCACTTCAAGACAAGCATAGATTTATAGTCGGTTGCCTTAGTCCTGGCTTGGCATCTTTAATGGGAACAAGGTCACCGTAATAGAGGAGCGAAGGATTGAGTACCCCACTGAGAATAAGAATCATGCCTTTGGGATGATATAGTCTGAAGCCAATGAGAATATTGAAAGGCAAACAGTTTGCTCATTTGAAGGGTTTATCAAGTGAATGCAAGTGTGCTGTATCACAAGGACGGTTATAGACGCTGCCAGAAAATAGCCGAAGCTGTTCATGTTTTGCTCGAGATGACTTGTCCCAGGATAACTTGAGTACATCTTGTTGCTCTGGATACCCCTCCTCATATTTTATTAAAGAATAATAGAGCACGACCATAAAGATATCATATCATTCCTCTAGCGGGAATCAACCTGTAATCTCGTCAATAAGCTCACAACTTGTTCTATGGCGGGGCGAGCTAATTCATATTGGATTGTCAGGGATTCTTTGGATCAGATAATTTTTCTCATTCATTGACTGGCTCGGTTATGAAGCCTAAAATTTGTGTGGCAGCCATCTTTTCGAATTAGGTTATCAGATCGGCGTAGAATTGATTCTGTGCCTCGGTATATGAACCGGATACTTTGAGTACACAGTGAAGTTGGGTGCTGTCTCCAGGTTCACATCGGGACACCCAAATATACAATTAGGTACCATTCCTGTCGAGAGGTATGAAATAGTAGATCTGACCAGTTAATGTTGTTGTTAAAAGTTATTACTTGGATCTTGAAAATGGCTCAATATAATTGTCTAGGTACTCTTCACTTTTGATACATCCTTGTCCATTCCCAAGAGACGGAAAGAGATCGGCTTAACTTGTCTCTCCGTCTCACAGACAAGTGTGGAAACATTACTAGTGATTGATCAGATAACAGCATTTTCATTCTACTTGACAGGCGCTTACATACCTTGCTTCTACGTGACTAAGCGGGGATGCCCTCTTCCGTCGGATCTGATAACTTTTGTCCCCATCCTGACCAGTGGAGAACATTCTCTCAGTGACTGGTCGTAGCTATGTTGGACGGATCTGATAACTTTAACTCCACATTCTTAGCATCTTCAAAAAGTCCCCAACATCATTACGATGGAGTACGCCCCGCTACATTCCGGGAGGCTCTCTCCTATTATTGGTTGTTTTTGACTCATTCATGAAGGGGAAATGTCGTGGTAGAAACTCAGGGAATGATCTCTTGTTCGAAGAAGGGGCCGGTCTTGGTCCGATATTGAGGGCTTCCACCCGAGTACGATACCGAGAAGCAGATGCCGATTGTTATTGCGGTGACAGCTGCTTCTCTCTGTTCCCGGATTTCCATTTCCTTCTACCTCTTTTCCCTCTATAACAGCTTGAACTATCGCTGCTTTTCTTCTCCAATCTTCATCTTCTAGCTACTCCATCCTCCAGCTCATGATCGTCTCTCGAGTATCTACCAAGTTCCCGGGTCGACTCTTCAAAGCCCCCCACGCTGCTTGCATTCAGTCACCACGCTTTTTCACATCCCGTACTCTCTGTTCATCTGTCATTGTGTCCAAGCATCAGACTTGTCCAATAATCGTTCCGACAGCGTCACATCCCCGGCCTGTACATCAGAATCGTTACATATCCCAGTGGATCAATACATTCGCTACAATGGGCTCAATTCCTAAAACATCCAACGCTGTGCGTGTTCTCATCCTCGGAGGCTGCTATGGTGGCTTATCTGCCGCTGTCAACTTGCTGGACTTGAGTCAGGGTTACTCTCCACGCATGAACTCTGAGCCATACATTCACCACCCTGACTTACCTACTGTCAATATCGAGATCACTATCGTCGACGAGAGAGATGGCTACTGTAAGTACTCTTTTGCTCGCTAAGCGTCCAAGTCGAACCACCTAGTTTATTCCCGACACTGATATGCTACAGACCACTTGATCGGCTCCCCCATGGCCCTTGCCGACTCTGCGTACTCCAAGAAGAACTGGGTCAAGTACTCTGATATTCCAGGCCTCAAGGATCCCAGCATCAATATTATACAAGGTTCAGTCACCAGCGTTGATCCTGCTACGAAGAAAGCAACCGTCTCAGCCCATCTCACTCAAGAGAAAACCACCCTCGAATACGACTATCTTGTTGCCGCCACTGGTCTACGCCGTGTCTGGCCTGTGGTTCCCCAGTCTCTGACTCGAAAGCAATATCTTCTCGAGGCCGAAAACCACATCAACGCTGTGCAAAATGCAAAACACGGTGTCGTTGTGGTCGGTGGAGGTGCTGTGGGTATTGAGATGGCTGCCGAGCTCAAGATGGTCAAGCCTCATCTCAATGTAACCCTTGTTCATTCGCGTGATAAGCTACTCTCATCTGAGGGCCTTCCTGACGAGACCAAAGATGTTGCTCTGGAACTGCTCCGTGAGGGTGGCGTCGAAGTCCTTATGAGCCACCGTCTGTCTTCCAAGAACAAGGTCGAGACGACAGATGGCAGCGAAAAATACGAGATTGAGTTTACCAACGGTCGCAAGATGTCAGCTAGCGTGGTCATTATGGCCATCTCCAGAAGTGTTCCCACTTCCACATATCTGCCAACCTCGGCGCTTGATGACGATGGCTATATCAAGATCAAGCCCAAGTAAGTCAAACATTTGTCTTCTACGTCTACCCATTTGTTGACCTCACAATAGTCTACAATTCGAGGAAGGTACGCCAAACGCTGAATGCCACTATGCTGCTGGCGATATCACCAAGTGGCCTGGCATCAAGCGATGCGGCGGTGCCATGCATCATGGCCACTACGTCGCACAGAATATCCATCAGAGTATTCTAAGCCACCGAGCCGGCCATGTGCCCTCATACAAGGAAATTGCGGTCTACCCTCCTGTTATTGGACTCGCAGTCGGCAAGAAGGCTGTTGCTTCTAGTCCTGATTCTGGTACCGTTGCTGGCGAAGACGTTCTCCAGTCTTGCTTCAGGGACGATCTGGGCTGGACAAGTAAGTTATACTTGATCGGTGGTTATAAAATAGATGCTGACTCGTGGTGATAGTTTGCTGGAACTACATGCAGCTTGGCGGCCGCAAAACTGACGAAGCCAAGGCTTAAGCGCAGATAATATTAAGGGGTTTGGCGTTTTGTATATCGCATAACTAACACAGCACGACAGGATGGAAAGTTACGTTGTGTTGGATATCCTGTTTGTCTATAATTTCGATACCTGTTTGGATAAATATAACTTCTTTGCTGTGCAACAGGACACCCAAGCCGACTCTGTCATACTAGGTGATGCAGAGCATCTGCCTAGGCACATATATTCTTTCTTTGCCTCTTTCTCCGGGGCCCCTTACTAGGTCTCTTATCAGAGCCGTTATTTTCGATTATCGAGGGAAGGAACAGACCGGGAACAATGCATTTGTTGCAATTGCTATTTTGGCGTTCAGGGACCGCATTAGCATACTCGTCGACTGCGAGCAAGCTCTTGCTGTCACTAAACTAGCAAGCCACACACTCGAATCTGCCTCCGTTGTTGCTTCCTATTCTTTAGTCGGAGATCACCGGCAGAAGTGCCTGAAATACGAAGGTAGCATGGTTGTGCTGCACTTCAGGAATATATAACGTTACCCGCATGATTCGTCGTGCCAATTGCGTACTATCATTTCTATTCTATCGCTCCCTTATAAATAGATGATTTAAGAAGTGCTATGTAAAACGTTATATCAATGTTTATCTAGGGCATACTGTTTGGCATACTGTAACTTGTGACGATACCAACACAATCAGTACATTATGCCCAAAAGTCCAACAAGTCCACTTTCTGATGCAGGAAGTTCGGGGACCACAGTCAATCGAACTTTTAAGATGTATCAAAGGCCTATTCTTGCCCTAACAACGGATTTCATCGATAGTATCAGTCAATTGAGAACTCAGAGTTATCGCCTACCGTGAACCACCAAAATATCCTCTGTATGTCCGCTAAGATCTGATAACCGGGGAATAATCACTTAGTGTCTCGAACGAGAATTGATTGATAAGAAACTGTCAGATCGGTGGAACTGGAAGATCGATCTGCGACACCGTTTGTCATGTGAGTTCTGTACCTGTGTGTCGGTATTATGATCGACATACATACTGAAGATGAATTGCAGAGGCATTAAAGTTATCGGATCATCAACAGTTTGGGTCCAAGTGTTTGACTAGTACTTCAGCGTCTTAAAGCTAATAGCTTGATATACGAGTAAGTAGTTAGTTGTCGCTCATAGCATTGAATACGAAGTGTTCCTCGGTGTATGAGAAAGACTTAACGGCTAGGAGCATCAGGTACGAATCCGCTTTGCTATATCCTTAGACTTATTCCTTGTTCATTTAGCTTTTGCATCTTGGAGCCCCAAGAGCGAGCTCTTCGGTATCTCGGTTTTCGTTACGTTACAAGAACAGGGAAAACCAGAAACTTGTGTCAATACATCTGTCCCTTTATCAGACACACACCAATGAGAATTGTGCCTATTTCGGGTAAGACAATGAAATTACGCAATGTGTTTTCCCTCTGTCTTCTGTCTTTTATATCGATTGCTACATACGAAAGTACAGAGCAGCAGGGCTCAGATGATTCTGAAAGCTGACTGCCTGAATGGGACCGGAACCTTTGTTCCAGAATTCCCCGGACAGTTGATATTTTGATCAGGCCATGATTTATCCCTTAGGGGCAGCTGCTGCAGTTGTCAAGGATTGGGAATGGAGTTTTTTGCTACTGCCAGCAGGGATCGGTAGAGTGGGAAGACTAGCGTCGTTGAGTGGTTTATCAGATCCTGCTAGCGAGCGGTCAAAGTCAGCAATACTACAGATTCTTATCAAGACCCCGCCGACGACCGGATGACGAGGGGGTGTGGGAAAGAAAACAAAGAATTGGTAGACAGGGTTCAGGTTATCAGATCCGCTTGGAGCCCACTTGATAATCTTGACCTTGATTAGACAAGTCGCAGCAGGGGATTGCTAGCGTTTTTCAACCGTACGATTTGACTAAATGGTTCCGTTATTGCGTCGCTGATGGAGTTTTGAGAATGCGACTAGCCTAGCCTCTACCCCCTCGACGCGCAAGAGCCGAGTGGAATTGAAAGTTGCGGAACAATGGACACGATACATGCTCAGAATGGAGGACTTTGCTTGCTAGCCCTGTCATGTCGAGCCTGCTCCGAAGTAGAGGGCCAGTATGTGGGCATTCTCCGTCGTACGTAGCTTGCTGCTCGGTCGTGAATAGCTTCTTGGTATGGTGGAACTCTTCCTACTCTCCTTTGCCACGTTCCTGTTGGTTTCAGATTTCTTTATGTCCTAGCTGCGATAACGATGTCGACCCGTTCGGGAACATTCTCTAATCTCAAAGCTGGCGAGATTATCGTCAAGCTTCCTCACCCATATCAAACCGAGTACACAACCAAAGCAGCCCCGACACCACTGGGTGTGAACGCGCCTATCTACAGGCTTGTTCAAAATACTCCTCCTCTGGCGGGCAAAGCTTTGCCATTCAACCTCCACCATCCCGGCCTCATCTTTTCTGATCCAATCGATCTCAAATCAAACCAGCTCCCATCTCAATCCAACAATAGCCCTTGGGCTCGGGCTCGTCGTTCACCATGCGTCACTGTTTACTGGGATGGGACTGAAGCACCAACTTTGGCGCAGGTCTGGTTGGTAACATACGCTCTCTTCACCGTGAGAACAAACGTAGAGTCATATCGACTGGAGCTCCGAGGTGCCAATGCCACTGTTCTAGGTCAACAGCTTACCGCAGTCTTGCTCGCAATTGAACACCCTCTCAAGGGCCGGGAAAAGCGTCAAACCTCAAACAAGACCGACGAGAGTCTTGTTCTTCTATTGAGAAGCACCTTTTGGCAAGGCGCTGGATCACCCTTTGGCCCCCGACCTGTTTGGTGTCCAGCCGAATCACCTGCGTCTTTGCCAGCATCGAGCCCTCTCGGATCATACCCTCTGGCTCCTCTGCACAACACAACAACTATCACAGTTGCTGGTGATCTTGACCAGCCTGACGATCGTGAGCGAGTCCAACAGTCATGGCATCCAGTTAGGCCAGCCAAGCCAGCACCTGGCGCAACGGTCTACAGCCGATGGATCCCTCATCTCAACGAGACCTTTTCCATGATATCCCTCGACTATACCGATACTGAACATATGCGTCTTTTCCATGAATGGCAAAATGACCCTCGTGTCTCCCAAGGTTGGAATCTCACTGGTACTCTGGAGCGACACAAGGAGTATTTGCAGAAGGTACATGATGACCCTCATGTAATTGCTCTCCTTGCCAAGTGGAATGAAACCCCATTTGCATATTTTGAGGTCTACTGGGCTAAGGTTTGTTCATTCTTATCCTTTGCTTTTTGGTGATTTTCTGACTCTCTGTGACTAGGAGGACCGCCTCGGTGGTTATTTCAACGCCGGTGATTTTGATCGCGGTCGACATTCATTAGTGGGTGATGTACGCTTCCGTGGACCACATAGAGTGTCTGCATGGTGGAGTAGTCTGATGCACTACCTCTACCTAGACGATCCTCGCACTATGTACGTGGTGGGTGAGACCCAAGAGACAAACACGACCATTATTATGTATGACTTTGTTCATGGCTCTGGGCTTGATAAGCTGGTTGACTTGCCACACCAGCGGAGTGCTTTTGTCCGATCTTCTCGCGAGCGCTTTTTCCAGTTATGCCCACTCGCAGATAATGAGAAGGTCGTCGCTGGTACAAAGTTGGGTCTTGTACCCAAACTGTAGAAGAAGCGTTCATATAAGTTATGGGGTTGTTCTTGTACGTAGTCGAAAGAATGGTTGGGGAAATTAGGTATAAAAGTTGATATCCTGGAATACATAGACTACCTACCTACTTACCTAGAGGTATGTCGTGCAACATTAATGTGGAAGACACCCTCAGGCTGCACCGGCCTTGGCAGTTGGTAGAGTACTTTAGCGGTCGTGCCTACTTTGTCTTACCTGTGCCTTTCGAATTTGCCAAGAGTCGTCTGCATTTTTCTTTCCAAGGACAAAGCGGCCAAAGCCCAAATTACTTTCTTTAATTCTTATAAACAACTTCTATGCAAAATTCAAGTTTATTCAACTTTTACCATTCAAGGAATAAATACTAAACTCCATTACGCTCCCAAAACACTTTCCCGCCCGATCATCGCTACAGCTCAATTCAAAACAGCTTTGCCTACAGTTTCGATGCCTTTTCCTGCTTTCGCAAGAGCTCGTCACCCAACTTCGCCATCTCAAATTTGCGCACTTTACCACTTCCCGTCAAAGGAACTGTCGCTGGCACATTGTCACCACCTAGCCAGAAGATATGAGCTGGTGACTTATGGCCGCCGAGTCTCTTGCGGCACCAGTTTTTGAGCTCCTCGAATGTGGGCTTCTGATGACCATCGGCCAGTTCAACAAAAGCGCCCACGACTTCGCCATAATGCTTATTCTTGAGTCCGACTACAATCGCACGGGTGATGGCGGGATGGTCTATCAGACGCTCTTCTATTTCGAGGGGGTATATGTTCTCTCCACCTGTTGAAACGGGGTTAGTTGATCGTTCATCGCTATCAGAATTCCTCAAACTTACCTCTGATGATAATGTCCTTGAAGCGACCAGTAATCGAGCAGTACCCGTTTTCGTCAAATACAGCTTCATCGCCAGTGTGCAACCAAAGGACGCCCGAAGCATCCCGAACCATGGTTTCGTTGGTCTTCTCCGAGTTGTTCCAGTATCCAGCCTGGAGCTGATAACCCCCAATACAAAGCTCACCACGCTCACCGACAGGGACAATATTTCCCTCGCGATCAACAATTTTCGCCCTGGCATGGGGCATTAGCGTACCGACAGTTGTAAGTCGGGTATCGATGGTATCGTCAGTAAATGCGTTAAAGCAAGTTGGAGATGCCTCGGTGAGACCGTAACTGCTGGTGAATTCAGTCATTCCAAAACGGTTGACGAGAAGCTCCATCAGATATCGCGGCACTGGTGCACCAGCAATGATTCCGGTTCGCAAGTTGTCGCAGTTGAAGTTATCAGGCCATTTGGCCTGGAAGAGCGAATCAAACATGGCGGGAACACCATGAACAGCAGTACATTGCTCATCGGAGATCGCTTGGAGTGTCGCCTGAATATCAAATACCTCGGCTGGATACACAATCTTGCCGCCATGAGTGATAACAGCAAGAAGACCGAGCACCAAACCAAAGCAATGAAACAATGGCGGGGGACAGCACAATATATCAACAGGTCCCAGCCGCATGCGATCGCCAATAAATCGTGAGTTGTTAACCAGGTTACTACTCACTCGTCAGCTCGTATCCCTAAACTTGACATTGCATGCGAACTATTTGCTTGAGGGCATACTTACTGGTGAGTGAGCATAGCAGCTTTAGGCAGTCCTGTTGTTCCGCTTGTGAACTGAAGATTGACCACTTGATGAGGCAGCACCTTCGTCATGGCTTGATACAGTCTTTGGTGGTTTCGTCGACGACCAGCATTCACTAATTCCTCATACGTCTCATATTTGCCGGTTTTATCTCCACGGAGCATTACAACTTTGGGGGCCGTCTTCTTGTCTTCGAGCTGCTGAAGCAGTTGGGTTTGGTCGAGTCGCCCGATTCGTGGTGTTGTAAAGAAGATTTTACTGTCGGAAAACTTCAGACCATACATAGCCTCTGTCGGGGTATATGTGTTGTTGAGAATAACGAGAATGGCACCGATCTTAGCTACAGCAAAGAAGACAGCTGCGTATTGTTCACAGTTTCCAGCCATTATTGCAACGCGGTCACCAACTCCAATTCCCATGTCCAGCAAAGACTGTGCTAAAGAAGAGCTCTGCTGGTTCAGCTCATTATACGTCCAGCGAGCGCCGGTCCAGGGGGTGACCAGACACTCTTGGTTGCCATGTTGGTATGTTTGAAGTTCAAGTAACTCACCCAATGTGAAATCGACTAGCGGAGGATCGACAGGACCTTCAAGCACAGAGAGCTTTTGCTGTTGCCGCGAAGGAGCGGAGGGTATATTCCTGATTTCGGCCGCCATGATGAGTTGTATAAGTTGAGATCAGTACTGCCATTTCTTATTGAACACTTGGGAGAAGATTCTCTAGCGGACCTTGCGAGGAATCCAAACTCAAGAACATTATGGTAGACGACGATCAAGGGTTCGCCTTGCAATAATATGCATGTGCAAGCTCGAACAGACGCTATCAACGCTTGCGCATCCGTATTAACCCGCCATGATGACCTGCCCCACCGTCAGTGCCGTACTCCGTCCAGGCCCTTGTTTTGGATGGAATTGAAGCCAATTATGGGGTCAATCGCGCACATTAAGAGCCGGATGATGTGGAAATTTGCTAGGGTCCAGCCGGTGCGGCAATTATGGCATATATGTCCTGGGAGTTAAGGAGAAACGCTGCCTGGCGATAGGTATTGCCATTGGTATCATCCTGCTCTTGCACTCATCAATGATGATGTCCTGGCTCAGGCGCAACCCTGACCAACAAAGTTTCCAACAACACGGTTCTGTGTGGCCTTGAACCCTCGGAACGGTTCCAGTGTGATGGAGCTCATATCGATGACATACCACCTTTTATGGCCGTCTGCATTACTTCATCCCACAATGCTACTGTGTCATCTCACCGCACTAGTCTTGCATTTGATCCATTACGCCCAGCTCGGTTCAAGCCAGGTTTTTCTAGTGGCTTTTTTTAGTTGGAGTATCTAATCTGATCATCAGATAAGATGAGCCGCTCACCAGATTCAGAGCTAAGTCCGAGGTATTTCTACGCTCACGCCCCTAAGCGAGATCGGCCCATGCATGAAAATTTTTATCTGATCAGTTGTAGTTCCGCAATTCCGCTTTGGTACGGTACATAGGTACATCAGGCACAATCTGAAAATGGGCATCGGATTACTTTCAAGAGTGGAGGATGACGCTTTTGAAGACTGCAGAATCGATGCCTTAGCGTGGCAAGCGTCCCGTGCTGGACCGCCATTAACTTGATTATACTTCGCTTGCAACTGTTGACGCGATGACTAGAACTTCACAGAAAGATATTCCACTTATGGCGAGATTATCCTTGGCATGGGCCATTCAACGCTTTCTTCTTCTAATTGGCGGACATCTTAGCTTTTGGGCGTAGTTCACTTGTGCTTCAATACTCGATCACCCATTCTGGACGTTGGCTACTAATTTAGGCGCCGTCTTTATTCTTGCTAGCCAGCCCAAGGAAAAGGGTAGTAGAGAGTCCAGGGGGGATAATGCACGTTCACAAGCTTCCATAGAGAATAGTCAATTCATATAGAGAGTATGGTCCAACTCCAACATAATCTAGAGAGCCAAGCAATTTATCAAGCTTCATCTCACATCGGCGAGGTAAGCATGCGGCATTTGTAAGGCGAGTGATAGGAGTTTTGTGTTTCGTGGACTGGGAATAGTTTATCTAGATGTATATTTTGACTTTAGAATAGGTATTGAGTTTTAACTTCCACTACAATCCTATATCGTATATAGTTGATGGGTAGGTCCTTGAGCTCGTCGGTGCTCTTTCACAGGGTTCATGGAGGCTCGCAAGAGATTGAGGCACACATATACCAATTCATACTTCATCCTTTACAGTGCCTTTGCCTACAGGTACTGCGTGGTATGGTAACAGTGCAGAGACTAGTATAAAGAATTTTTCTTCTTCTATTGCCAGTGTTTGGCAACTTCCTTGGTCTACAACGTTGCTGACTTGAGTTCCCAGGTACCAAGTACCTCATCCTCACCCTCGCATCTCGCAGCAAGGAGCGGGCTCAACCAATAGAGCTTACCCTTCTAATGCAACACCTTTCTGTAAAGTCGTGAAGGATAAAGAAGCAAACACTTTGTCCAAACTATACTGTGGAAACCAAACTATCTTGTGTATTGCCAAGAGGATAACCAGGGCTTTTGCTATCCGCCGTACTTGAAGGTCGTTTTCAGTCCCGTGTACTAACCCGTGCCTTCTTAGAGTTCTTGTCAAAACAAGACTTTTAATTGAAGCTAAATGTCTCGCCTTTCATACTCTCGAGCTTATTCTGATCTAGTAAGTCTATAGCGGGACGATATCAGAGTTACTGGACGATTCTGGCCTTGTACTGCCATGATATGCCTATACGCTGAGCATCAATCACGAACTATTTCTGGTAGTATAGTGTACATCTCAGCCTAGATTCCACCTGAGTCGTCTCGTATGTACCAGAGCCGAACTAGACCGCAGATAAAGGCTCTACAAATTCAAACTTCTCCTACAAGACGCATAAATCGACTCTCTAGCTACTTGTAGCAGAGATTACTATTCAGCTCAAATCTATTGCCGACAGCTCTCACGTGGCTAGCAACTCTTCTGACGACAGATAATATACTTGGGAAACACGGCTCATACCCAAGAATAAGAAGTCCGTTCCGATACATGAATGCCCATAATCCAAAGGTTCATCTTCAGCTATAACTGCATTTTTTCTTCGCGTTGAACAGTCTTTCAAGGGCCTCAGCCCAACTTAGGGGACCCTAACCAGCACACAAACTATCCTCATCTCGACCGATATCGCCCACGCCCACCTACCACAGAAAGCTCGCGGGCTCACAACGTGTCGCCGACAAGGACCATGCTTGTTTGTTACTCGTGTATACCGTGTACAGCATCAACGGAGCCCCATCATTGCAGTAGAAGCTAACATGAGTTTATGAGGATTCAGGCGCGAATTACACTTTTTCAGGGGTCAATTCCTGGCATTGACGGACTGAGTGGTCTTTCGATACTTACAGTCAGAGTCGTGCTTTATACAAACCTCCTTGAAGTGATGGTGCTGAGCAAAACATGAAGTAAAAGTAGGTTTCAGGGTCCCTCGAGGGGCAGATGCAAATGCAGGTTTTGTTCGGCATGACAGCCTATGAGCGTCTAGACTTCAAGCCATCTCCTCAGCCCACATGATCTTAACAAGTGGTATTTGTGGTGTCTCCCGAATCAGTTTCCGAATATTCTGATCGAATTAACCCATCAAGGACTGCAGGAAGTCGCGAGTCTGTTGGATGCACAGACTTAGTGCACACAGAATTTTGATTATCAGCAATATGGTGATTTTAGCTATAGAGTGAAGTCGAACATGCATAGTTCGGTGAAGAGAATTGAAACAAAACCCCTGACAAACCATACTGTCCCCTTCTCCTGAATAGGCCAACTATTATGGCACCCTAACTCTCATGCCGACTCAAAATCCACTGCATGACACCTGAGGCTCGTTGAGTTACAGTTCGTCAGAGTGAGAGAGGCTGTACTCATTATAATTAGTTTCGAGCCTTCTCATGCAATGTGGAATCGGATTATAGTCTCAAACATAGACCAGGCTTAAGTTATGTCCTGCGCAGAGTCAAAGTAGTTTATCGAGGACATGGTATACGTATCTGACTTGTAAGTCTGGGCTTCATGATAGGATACTCGCCTGACCTAGAGCTTGTCGGTTCATTGAGATGAAAGCTCTTCCGGGTTGTCAAGGAACAAAGAAAAGTAACATTCACATGATGTAATGATACAGGGTAGGTCAGACTTCTCATATAATATATATACAGTAACAGTACACAGACTGTCAACAACAAGAACCAGCGTAATTGGTTTAGTGGTAAAATTCTCCGTTGCCATCGGGGAGCCCTGGGTTCGATTCCCAGATTACGCATTTCTTTTGCCGTTTGGCGCTATTTTTGGACCATTCGCTTTATCTCTAGACATATTTAGCATGTTTTCGACTATCGAGGCGTGATGTTCGGATAGTGTTGATCTGAGAAGCCTTATGCGTGCGAGGATAACATACTTTTAGTCCGCAACAGCCATTCATAACATAACAACCCAAGCCTACGAGTAGGAAACAAAGTCATGGAGGTAATCTTGCGATCGGCATTCATCTTGTTGATAAGTGTCGAGAACTCATTCCCTCTTGGTAGATGGGAAGGAAGATCGTTGCCAACATGCAATCTGCCTACATGGAGCAGATCAGGCTTTGATTATATTTTAACATTGTGATTTTGCCCCGATCAGCTTCGAAATGATATAAAGGAAATACGTACTCAAGTTTGATTGCATATGCTGTCATCGAACTTATCATCCTCTTGTGACAGTTACGCCATGACGCACCGAGTTTCCAACAACATGAAGACTGTGGTAAACTCTGCTATAATAGCATACTGTATGCCCTTCATTGCAGGCACGAGTGTTCGGAAAGTCATACTCACGTTGATGCAGCATTTCGTAAATGCATCTTTGCTTTGGGTCTACCAGGGGTCTTGCTAATGGCTTGAATATCAAGTGTCCCCTATTATCGTCTTCTGCACACGGTTTTAGACAAAGGCTATATGGGGACCTGTGAAAATGCTTGGGTCTCTCATAATTTAAGTAAGGGTTGTTGACCTGGTCAGACCGGTGGTTTCTCTGTTTGATTTTCGTCGTCCGAACTGCTGATATAGATTGCAATAGAACCGGGAGCTCAATTCTACAATCACTCTACATAGATCTGGACGACTGGCAATATTCAAAAGAAGTAGCTCGTTCAAGATATGACGTAACTTTGATAGAATATGATCATTCGCTCTTGTTCTTGGACTGTTATATACTTGATATCAGCGTTCGATATACCAGTCGTTATGGCATCGGAATACTCCCTACTCAAGGACTTCCCCAGAACAAGTCCAGTCCAAAATGGCAGCATCAAACTCGATAGACGTCTGTGTTTATCTCGACCTCGTCTCCTTTAGGGCTTGCCTCGGAAACAATCCATTTTAGCACAGCAGGGTATAAACATATCCAAAAATATCGAAAACTAAACCAAGTGAACTGCTTAGGTGGATACATGATCGGCAGGACCGGTGCCTCGCATGACGTGTACAGAACGACCAGTTAAGTCGGGTCTCACATCTAAGCCAGCTAGTGAGATGCCGTTGGAACCTTGTTGAGTTCGTTGTGCTTGCGGCTCAAACTTAATGCATTTTTGTCGTTTGTGAGATCACCATCTTTACGGTATCAGCACTAAATTGTTGGTGTCAATTACATCATGAAAGACACCTGATACGCATCAATATTGATAACGCTAAATTGAAAAGTACACAGTTGCAAGTAATTAGCGCTGTTGGGAACAGGCAGGTATCAATGTGCTTGCTCACAGCCCATCTCAAGAAACTCCTATTTGGAGTAAAACGCATTCCAAAAACTCCATACATCAACATGAATGAGTCATCAAGGTGCAAGTAGGGAAAACAGACTAGACCAGAAAAAGCAGCATATATCCTCCCATACATGGTATACCGAGCAGGAAGCGAAAGCCCATATATAAGCGCCATGCGTCAATCGTAATGATATTCCTCCAAATTTTGTTCATAATCATGAATTCGTGAGGGGATAGCTTTATTTTGGCGTGTCTGCCGTCTCTCCGATGCCGAGGGCTCGTACAAGGCTGCGTCGAATGCCCTTTCCACCTGTTGTTTCGTCCTTATCACGACCTAATAATCCAAAACTCATGCGTCGAACCGTACTACCTGTGTTCTCTGACTGGTTTGAGGCCTTCTTAGGCTTCTTCTTCTTAGCAGCAGGAGCAGGAGCAGGCATGGTTGGTCGGGGTGGCCATTCGCCATCTCGCTTCCAACCTGTGACGCAAGCTCGGAGCATGTCCGAGAGATTGATAGGGCATGAGGGCTGAAGGCTATGGATAATAACCTTGTCGTAGAGGCTCAGATACACAGAAGGCGTGATGGATGCACGTAGAGGGTTATTGGGAGGTAGAAGAGGCGGCGCAAGAGGAAGAAGAACCTCAACAGGATAGTTCCGACTATCGGGGGGTGTCGATGACGTTGTATCCTTAGATCGGGCGTTGCGAAGTTCGTCGCTTCTCGCAAGTGATGAGCCGTCAGACGCATCGCTAACTTGCGGCGGCAGAGCGGAGGCAATTGTGGAGCTGGGAGGAGATGTCGACATGGAGCGACGGAAAAAGAAACGACGGGGAGATAAAGGTGACACAGCAGGTGGTGTCACAGGCTTGGCTCGGATACGAACAGTTCGTGCGCCAGTCCATGCATTTCGCCGAGCCTCGAAACAGGCCAGACCCTCATTCCACTCCATTTCCTTACGAATCTCTCTCCGTCGTTTGGCGCGCTTGGCCTGAACAGCGGCTTGAACAGTCGGCCCTACGTTGTTGGGGTTATCGAAGCGGAAAGGCGATCGTGAAGGGCCAGGCTCATCTTCATCGTCAGAAAGATCCGATGTCCACTCTAGACGTGTGCGAAAGCGAACGGGATCTTCAGAAACAGTGCTGTAAGTGGATTCAGCATCGCTGTTATCTTCGTCGTCCGAAGACTCGGGGTCATCAACTTGGTAGCCGTCATCCTCGCGGGTCTCATCTTGAATTGGCTTCGCTGGCTCAGTGGCATCGAGAGTGGTCACAGGCTGAATTGCATCAGGTGACTCGGAAGCCGTGTCGATAACGGCGACGTCACCTTCAGCTGGCGGGGGGTCGACTACGCGAGATGGCCAAGGGAAATCCCAATCGTTCTTGATCTTGGCATCGAGGTATCGTCTCACAGCTTCCTTTTGTTTCGCTTTGTCCTTACTGAGGAGGTCGGCATGTTCATCATTGTACCAATCTGGGGTATTGTCGGGCAGTGGGGTCGGCAACTGGACCGAGTGATGACGGAGCTTAGCAATGGGTGATCGCGGGCTCTTATAGATGTCGGAGAATATCATAGCTGGAGAGGGTCCTGCCTGGGCTTCGGAGGCCCTTGAGGCAAGCTGAGCACTGTTTGTTGGTGATTGCGTGGAAGAGCCCAATGGCAATGAGACAGACTCGGAGGTTGTACTTGTAGCAGTTGTAGCGGCAGCAGCAGTCGTCAAGCGAGATTGCGGAGAGAGGGATGCGACCTGAAGTAAAGGGTGGACTGTCGTTGGGGAGGATGATCTGATATCGCGAGTTGGTGATTGCTGTGTTTCTTGTTCTTGACTATTTGTCTTTGCGACTAGAAGATATTAATAGACATTCCTCTTAATCGGCAGCGCAGAGTTTAGAAAGACAATGTTTAACAATTGAAAAAAGGAAAACGACCAACAAAAAGAGGCGTGAATGAATGTATATGTGTGTGTGTGTGTGTGTGTGTGTGTGTGTGTGTGTGTGTGTGGTACGGGGGCGCCAGAAGCAAAGGGTAAGGTATGGATGGTTTATATGGATGCGATGGTGGTATCGTTGAGCGGAGGTGGCGTTGCGTTGCGTTTGGGAGACCAGGTTAAGATAAAGCGCTATGGACAAGGGCTCGTTCGCTCGCATGGGCCCTGTTCTGTGCACTTTTCTGGGGGAACTAAAGCAAGCGACGCTTCGGCCTCTTGCTGTCTTGCCTGTCACTTTGCTCCTTGTCCGCCAATTGATTGAGGCATGACGATACGTCGCTCAAGACATGGCATGGTATATATACTGCAGGTATACAACGCGGGGAATGGGGAGATGAAGAGCCAGGGCATTGCTCATATTGTGATCGCAGCCAAGACTGAGAGAGTCTTGACAAGCAGCTGTAACAGGAGAAAGGCAAGGGCTCATCTCACCTGGGCATGATCTGCAGCGGATCCCCAGAAACTAACTAGAGCCGCAGTGGATTCGTTGGTGATGCAAAGGAATTGAGGATAAGATTGATTCGAGACAGAACAGAGAAGTAGAATAAGAGTGAAGAGAAGAGAGGGGAGAACAGGATAAGAATAAGACAGCACGTCTTATCACTTTCAAGTCGTACGTATGTCTCAAAACAAGTATCCGTACGTACGACACAATAGAACATCCTAGATTCTCTAGGTAGGGACTAGGTCTAGGTTGTTTGACGCATCCAAGCTTGGATAGTTAAGAGATCCAAGACCCTGCATTTTCCAGAGTATTGGGTATTGCAATCTAGCGGTGATCGATTATGTACAGCCATGACCCTGCATAGTAGGCAAGATGAAGATGGGGTGAGCTGGTTTGGGTATTGACGTTGGCCGGTAGACAAGAGAGAAGAGTAGGTATACAATGACAACATAACCGCAGATACAAGGAGACCAAGAAACTCACCACCATCGACAGGCGTCTGAGGCCGGTCGGAGCCGACGACGGGTAAACGATCATCAACGCCAACGTCAACGCTGGGTGGTTTTGGCGGCGGATGAGGCGACATGAGATGGTATTGGAGCAGGGGTCCAAGTCCAGAACTGCAACGATTGACAGAGTTTTTTTTTTTTTTTTTTTTTACGTGATTCCAATGCAATGTCCATCCTCCTCAGCTGATGAATATCAATGGACCAAGCATTTGCGAGTACAGCCGGTATGCAGGNNTTTTTTTTTTTTTTTTTTACGGTTTGGGGGCGGCGGCTTCAAGGTTAGGTAGATTTTGATTCTAGACTTGTCTGACGAGTCTAGTGTATTCGCGCTGGGAGTAAAGGAAGGCCGCAATCGGAAGACACATGTGAGAGGGGATGCGTTTTGATATTTCCGAGGATACACTGTTCCGTTCTGCTATGTTTGAGTCTGTTCGGAATGTGAGAAAATGGTGGTGCAGGTGGTTGGTGTTGTTGGGTTGTGCGACAAATTTTGCCAACCGCCAACCCAACCTTGAGGTTACAGAGGTACCTAATGGATGAGGGACCCACATCTAATCACCTTAGACCCCCCAATACTTGCCTGTAACTACAGGCTCTAGGATGCTGGAAAAGCCTTGGATGGATGCTGTGCAACAGAACTTATGGGACCTAGTCTTGAACTGCTCAGACTCTGGTCCTTGAATTGGGTCGCAAGCGCCTTCTTTGGATCACTGCACTGACGGTGGGACCTGGTTAAGATGCAGAGACGGTTAGTTGCAGAAAGAGTAATAAGCTGGCTGGCCATCTAACCATACGGATATAGTAACATCCATGAAATCCTGGCAATTTTCGTATCGTCTGCGTCACCAATCAAATCAAAGCATGTGAATACTTAGAGTGCTGTACAGTACCTGTTATTGCATGTATGGATACAGAGGTATTGTCTCTAAATTGCTGTGGACCAAATGTCGTGTGACTATCATCCGCTCTCAATGGAGAGCTTCAGGCACAAGCGGGGGAAGAGCGGAGAGGAAAGTCACCAGCCACGGTGACAGTCAAACCTGTACTGTACCTAGGGTGGAAAAGCTGGAGCGGTCAATTGATGTTTTTCATTGGCCAGTAAAGAGTCATCCGCCCAACTTGGTCTTGAAAGTCCTGCGTTGTTGATGCACGTGGACGGTTTGTGACCATCACCTGCACATAAAATGGACGTCAAAGTTAAACAGTCGAACAATCATTATAATGATATGACTTTTGTTGTTCAAATGCTTTTTTATGTTGTTGCCTCGGGGGTTGAGTAGACAACCTCATCTCGGTTTCGTGTACAGTACTATAATAGATACCTAGTCACCACCTCCACTTTATCCCCAGCTTGTTCCATTTTTGAAGACGACAGTGCATGGATGCAGAAGAAGACCGTGCCTTTCCGTCCCTCAGCGAAGTGGAATGGACCCTGACCAAAGAGCAAATGACGTACCTACTAGAAGTCAACCACAAAAGGGCTGTCGGCTGTCGCGGCTGCTGACCACTAAATGTATACATACCTATCTCCGTCAACCATCGCAGCATGTCCTACAATTACTTACTAGGTAAGATACCTAGGTAAGTGTTCCATCGCTTTGCTTCGTGCAGGTATACATCACAAAGTGATTGTTGCACACAAATCCATCCACCCGCCATAGGCAGAATACAAACGTTGAGACCTGCATATTCCAAGGGAATTAAAACAAAGAGAATGGAATGAAATCCGATCAGATACAGTGACAGAAATCAGCCTTGGCGTCACTCAGTAGCGACATCCAGCACGGATCCTGAACGCAATGGGAAGTAGGACTGTTTTCAAACGACTTCCTTAGAGCCCTATGCCGATGATTCATGATACCCTACAAATCATGGCTTTAGGGTGCCGATTCTAATATCCACCTTGGAACAATCGCTCTTGGATATGAGCAGCTCGGATGTCGTACTTGCGCTTCCCAGATTGGTGAAACAAACTCTCTGCGGTGTATGAGGACCAAACCTGTTCTATACACCATGACTACTATTACAATCTATCCCACTACAATTACAGAGACATCATTTTCTTAGAAGTAAATCATATCACGAAGTGCAAGAGGCAGATATGCTTTTTTGTTTGTTTTATTTTCTACTCTTCTCTTCCTGAAACCGACATTCAAAACTATTCCAAACATGTACAAGCGAATATTTTCATCACCACGGGGCAGACCCCCCGTGGCATACTCATTTGTCCTTCACACTCCCTTCCAATCCGTCATCATCTTCTTCTTCTTCTCCTTCGACCTGTTCCTGTGAACATCACTTCATCTCATCTTACCGCCGGCGATTTACTGGGCGCCGGCAGGACCATGGAGCACCTCACACTGAGGCAGTGCGAGTTGTGCCGCGGGAGCGCTGGTGCGAGTCTTCTTGTTTGATGCGGCGGGGACATCATCGCTCGCTTTGCGCTTGTTGGTACCGGCGGTGGTGATCTTCTCCGATGTCTTGTTGGTGTCGGCAAGCTTCTCGGTGTCATTCGCAGTGCTGGTGTTGTCGCTACCAGACGGTTGCTAGCCGGCTGGTGACGCGTACTGACCCAGAACTGTGTTGAAGGGGTCTCGAGGCTCGAATACAGGGTTTGATTGTAGGTCGTGAGTGACAGAAAGAGGCTGGTTTGGGAAGCGGACAGGAGATCGAGGCATGTTGACTGACATTACTGAGACGTCGTTGTTGCCATGAACAGAGTTGACTTCAGGAAAGAGAGCAATACCACCATCTGAGTGCACCGGAGAGACTGGACGCCCGTCGCCAGAAAGAGCATTAGCCATCTCAATTTCAAGCTCATGAGTAGACATGAGGGTAGAAAAGTCTGTGAAATCAGTGGACGTCGAGTCAGAGGCGCCTAGCAAGAGGTGAGCATTTTCAGGGTCGTTAGGGTCCGTGTTGAAGAGGCCTGGCATCGGATCATTCAGGAACGACATGTATGAAACCTGGCAATCTTTTGAGCCAGACGAAGCCTGCTGGGCGTCGGGGGAGATGACTTCGGCGTTAGATGGGATATCGTTGACCTTAGGGGAAGGAGTCTCAGTGAGAGGAGAGGTCATGTTCGTGTCGGGGGATTTGCACATGCTGATGTGACAATGCTCAGGGGAGGATTCGGCTTCGACAGAGGTTGGGCTGGCTGTAGAAGACTCAGTGGTAGTGAGAAGAGCCGAGCCGCTGGACTGGTGCTCATTCCCATAAACTTCCTCTTGCAGACGGCGGAAGAGTTCCTGATCATCGGCATCCAAAGGTACTTCAGAAGTAGCGGTGGCGGGCTGCTCTGGGCTACCTTTAGAGAGATCACCCGAGACCTTACGCATTTGCTGGCCCTGTTGAACTACTGCGGGCTCGAGCAAAGCAGGATCGACCTGGCTGTCGGAAAAGACAGTGGCAGTCTCAGTAGGTTGGGAAGTGGGTTGGGGAATAGGCTGAGGGGCGGGGACTTCTTGATCAGGAGAGGTAGAAAGCTGCTGATCGCACTCTACGTCCATAAGATTACCTTGAAAGGACCCGGACGGGAAGACCAAGTAGTCATCCCAAGAGAACGACTGAGCAGTGTCACCGACTTCAGGGACATTGTGGGAAAAGTCTTGGGAGTTGGCAGGTGTAGGGTCAGGAAGAGCGAAACCATCGTTGGAGTTAGGCTGAGCAACAACTGTGTTGCTGTTGGAGGCAGTATCAGGAATAGTGAAACCTGCACCAAAGTTGGGCTGAGCAACGACTCCGTTGTTGTTGTGATTGGGGGCAGTAACAGGGGCAGTGAAGCCTGCACCAAAGTTGGGCTGAACAACGACTTCATTGTTGTGAGGAGTAGCATCAGAGGCAGGGGCAATGTCAGTAGCACCAGTCTGGAAAGCACTGGCAGTGGGAGCAGTCACTGTGCTTGCTCGTCGCTTGTTGACAGTAATCTTCTCTGCTGGCTTCGCGGTGAACTTCGAACTACCGGTATTCTGGTTACCTTTCTTGCCGTTGGACTTAGCCTTGGACTTAGCCTTGGATTTGGCGGACTGGAGGGGCTCGATGTCGTCGTCGTCCAGGGTGCTTGCGTCGATATTCCCAGCCGCAATCTCCGCTTCCTGTGATTCCCTCCACCTTTGTACTTCCTGGTTAAGCTCATCTGGTGAGAGTTCGCCAATAGGTGGCACATAGTAAACTGGCAGAGTTAGAATCAATAAGCAACTGAATCGAAAACGAAAATTCTTACTATTGTACGTGTCGCCCTCGGGGGTCACCAGCTCACCATCTTCGTCCCGTTCGAGACAGGGATCATCTCGTTCGATGCGAACGATGCGGCGTTGACTAGGAGGGATTGGGATACCCTGTGCCTCAGCATTGCGAATCATCCGCTCCTTTGCGGACGATGAGGCTCTCCTGGGTCCCTTGGCGGTAGTGGGCCGTTGGCTAGCTGCGGTTTGTTTGGGTTGGGCAGAAGCGGAAGTAGAAGGGCGTTCCTCAGACGTATTTCGGAACATACCTGGGGAGACCTGCTGAGTAGAGGCTCCTGGCAGCTGAAGGGGTTGGTGAGAAGTCTGCTGAGTAGGAGGGTTCTGGTGAGTGATGGGATACTTTTCAGGATTGTCAAGGTAGTCAGCGATGGGAGGGGCATCCTTTTTGGACTTGGCGATCATTCCCGCGTCCTTGACGTCGTGTGGAAGCGTTCCGCCACGGGCAACATGAGCCATGCGATTCTGCAGCCTGCCCATAAGAAAACGGTTTTGGTTGTTGAGCTTCTGCATGAAAGTGTTGTCGACAGGCTTATTGCGACGCTTCGAAGCATTCTGGTCAGGTTGGGTGGCACGACCACCCTTGCGAGTTCGATTCTGCGTGGGAGTTTGCATGATATGCTGGCTCTGGTGACTCTGCTGCATGGGCATTGCGCCTGCTTGGGGGGTTGGGAACGCATGTGGCATCTGAGGCATCTGAGGCATCTGAGGCATCTGAGGCATCTGAAGCATCTGAAGCATCTGAGGTGTCTGAGGTGTCTGAGGTGTCTGAGGTGTCTGAGGTGTCTGAGGCATTGGAGCTGCCTGGTTCGATCGGTTCATTCGAAGCCTTTGGGTGTATCGCTGGGCAGCGAGACGGGCGTTCGCCTGGCGCTGAGATTGCATGTTGGCCTGGGGAGCCACTTGCTGATTCTGCTGGGCTGGAGAAAAAGTAGCCTCAGTGGCCCGAAGCGCGGGCGAGGCCAACTGTTCCTGCAAGCCTTGAGCTTGCTGAGGGTTGCTCAGATAAGAGGGTTGGACAGTGTTCATGGAAGATGATTGACTCTGGACGTTCATCGGCATGTTGTGGGCCATGAACATTTCGGAGGCAGCAAACTGACCAGTTCCCATGTGAGAGGCTTGCCCGTTAGCCATGAATTGAGGTTGAGGCTGGCCATAGCTCATCATTGGGTTTGGGGCGCCACCCATCATGGAGTTGTTCGCAAAGTGAGAATAACCATTACCGGGAGAGGCTTGACCGTTACCCATGAAAGTGCACTGACCATTGCTCATGAAAGGAGGCTGCATGCCGCCCAGGCCGTTTTGCATGCCGCTCATCATGAGCATGTTGTTCATCATCATAGGGTTCTGAGCATTGGCAAAACCAGGCTGCATGAACTGAGCTTGGTTGTTGCTCATGAAAGGCTGAGCATTGCCCATGGAGGCCTGGTTGAGAGAAAAGTTCTCGGCACCAAAGTTGGCCATCTGGGGAGTAGCAGAAGATGCCTTGTTGGCCTGCTGGGGCGGGCGGAACTGCTGAGAACTGACAACCAGAGGAGCAGAGATGGTATTGGCGCTCTGTGGAGCAGAAGAAGAGTTGACCGTCTGCTGGGTCTGAAAGTTGCCAGCCATAGCGGGGGCATTCTGCTGCAAAAGAAACGGATGTCAGCGAAAAGTGAAGATTTAAGGTTGAGGGGATAATTGAACTTACAATGGCCTGAGGAGGCTGCTGCTGCTGGTTGCCAAGCTGCGAGGCATTCTGAGACGCAGAGGGAGAGGGAAAGGAACCCTGCAAAAAAAGTAGATGTCAGCGAAATGTGGTCATTCGAGAGCAAAGATTGTGAGCTTACCGTGGCCCACGCTGCCATTTCGTTATGGCTATTGAAACCATGGAAACTGCCAGGCTGACCTGTAGAGATGGCAGGCTCCTGGGATGAAATGTTAGTATTTTTCTCATCTGATCTCTCGAGTTCGGATGAATGACTTGCCTGACGAGTAGCTGAGGCTCCCTGCTGGGGAGTCCCCTGGGCCGATCCGGCCTTGTTGGATTGATTGTCAGACATGATCTTGACAGTACTTGCTATCTGGCTTGAAAAGATGCTTTGAGATATCTTGTAGAGAGTAGCGAGTAGCGAAAAGTGATAGTAGCTAGAAGCTGGTAAAAATGGGGGGAGAAAGTTGGTGCTGCAAAGAGAGCTGATTTTCGTCTCAAAGGCTTTCAAAGTCTCGGTGAAACTGGAAGCTGTATACTTTGGAGTGTATACAGATTGCAAGTAATGTAGAAACTTGGTCGACGAGATGAAAGAGTATGCGATGTTGGTATCAGATAGTTGAGTGCGTGCTGCTAAGTGGAATCTGATGATGGTGAGGGGAGAAGAGAAAAGAGGAAGCAGATTTTTGGGAGAGGGGATAGCCTTATACGTGCTCGAATTTTAAATTCTGGGTTCGCTGGTGCAAGTTTAATTGAATTGTGATTGTGGGCGAACTCTTTCTTTGGCACTTGCAGACGGCTGTCAGGGACCGTCAAGGACTGTCAAGTAAGTGTTGGCGACCACCAAACGCCTGCGGGGAAGGCCCGCTAGGGTTTGAAGCACTCTTGATCTTTTAGAGATAGGTACTAGTAGAATTCGAGTTCTTGTTGAAGGTTTCGACATGATTATGAACTATGAAATGAGATATCCCGAGGTTGAAGGTCTTGGTGTTGACCGAAGTTGGGCGAAGGGGTTATATACTACGAGATCTAACTAGATATCCAAGCACAATAACCATTAATTAAAACTGGCATCTTTATCACGATCTATTCATCTTGCCTCTGTCGAAGGATAATACAGCTCCCAAGTATTTTCTCTCCGTGGTGTTGAGTAACGTATTGGCTGTTTGTTGGCCGGTTATTGTGCAGTCATTGCATTGTGTGGGTCCAGGTATAATCCCCTTTGCCATTGGCATTATGTTAGCTTTACTATGTCGATTTTAAAATTCGAGTCAATCCTAAATGTTGACGGGGTCTACATATCATACACTCTTTATTGATATACGCGCCTAACAATTAACAGATTTAATTTCACGTGCACTCTTTTGAGCTCATTGTTGAAGAACTTTTTGCTGTATTACTTCACAAAAAGTAAAGTAGTGTTGGCAACGACTGAGCTTTGCGCGAGTGTATGTGGTAGTGGTTCGTACATGAAGTGAAGTGCAACCATCAAAAGGCAGCCGGCGACTCATGGTCTTGGCACCTGGCAGCTGCCGGCGTAGCTAAAGAGCTCGCATATTAATTACGAATGCGAGCAATCTAGGGGCACATGGCATGTTAAATTTTCAAGTTACACACAAAGACACCAAGGCATTGAAAGGAGGTAGATGCCATGTCAGTGCCACGATGCGCAACAGTTTGTGCTAAGAAGTCGAGCAGAGTGTTACTAAGCGATACAGCTTCTCGAAACATGCTATCAGTCCAATTAGGTACTTACTGGTATCCCTTTCAGGTTCACGACTTCTCTCGGCGATCAGTAGATGCCACCTACTAGAATAAAGTCTTATGATATTGCCGAGTTGTCTCAAACACATCAGTCGTTATATCAAATTCTGCTACTTTTACCGGACCGATAACTCTTAGGCTTTTCTGTCTATACCATGCCTGAGGAAACGCGATTATCTCGAAAGGGTCTCCGGGTCGGTGTTGAGGCGAGGTGAGGACATTGCGAAGTACCTACTAAACTAGAAGATTCTGTGTACACAAAGTTCACGGTATCAAATTGAAAGATAATGAACGAAACCAGTGAGTCATGATGAGATTTTAATCGCAGTCTATGTGGCTTTCCCGAAAGCTCGCAGCAGTAGCATTACCTATCTATTATAAATACAGTCAAGGAAAACAAGGCAAACAAAAATACACCTCCGGACCTGTTTGATTTCTTTTTCATATTACAAAGATCCCCAGTCCCAAGAAGTAATCAACGAAGCAGAGCTTCCCAATCTTTAGTAAGTGATCTATCCAGCCACATGGGAAACCGCCACCCATAATCACAATTCGACTCCTGGTGTGCTCAGGCAACCAACCTGAAGGGGCAAGAGTGATCCCCGCAGTAACCTCGGGTAAGTAGCCTTAGTTGGCAGCGCCGTATGCTAGCTGCTACAGTGATAAATCTCAATCCATTACCCCGTTAACCTAACTACCAGCTATCTCTTCAAACCTCTTGAACCATTTTACCAGGTTGCGGTTTCGGAGGCCCAAAAACTTGTCCGGCAGGGCTGTCAAGCATCTCCTCAGTCACTGCTACACGCACGCCACTCTTGTTGCTGATCCATCGAATAAAAACAGGGTTTGGCCTAGTCGCTTCTTCGGCTGAAGGGCCTCCTCCGGCAGCGGCTTTGCGGTTGATCTTGGGGGCTTGTTTCTTGAGAAGCTTGTTGATAGTTTCCATCTATAGAGCAATGTCAGCTTTCACACTTAACTTTCCTGCGTCACGATTCAGTGACATACCTTGACTTCCTCGTTTCGCTTTTCACTCAAGTTGCGTCGACGTCGGGCCATTTCTTGGCGACGCATAGACAGTTCCTCAGCTGTGAAAACCTTCTTGGCTTGAACTTCTGCAAATACTGATTAGTACCAATGGCGTGTAAGCAAGTGACTCACTTACCATCTGACAGCTTCATATACTGATGCTCCTTTTCGTCCTCAAAACGAGCTCGTTGGCGCTTCGTCATTTTTGTGAGGTCGATGGACTCATCTGGATTTCCATCTTCGTCATCCTCTTCATCGTCATCCTCACCACCTTCACCTTCGTCATCTTCCTCCTCATCGTCGTCCTCGTCGCCTTCTTGCCCAGCAACCTCAATTTCCTCCCCTTCGGCGTCCTCATCACCATCGTCAGCCATAGTCTCGTCACCAAAGCCCATCGTCTCGTCACCCATATCGCTGTCGGCCGGGTCACTAAGCTCATCGTCATCGTCGTCGTCGTCGTCATCCTGGATAACTTTGGCGGCTGATGCTCTAGGTGCTGGCTTTGATCGGGCTGGCTTGGAGACAGTGATGGTTGGGGGAGCTAGATCCATATCAATGTCGCCCTCGGCGTCCTCCTCACCTTCAGCATCAACATCCATGTCATCGTCATCCTCTTCCTCAACCTCAATCTCCGCTTCCTCTTCTTCTTCTTCGTCCTCATCGGGACTTGAATCAACAACGTAGCTCTTCTTGGCTCCTCGATTCCGCTTTCCTGACACAATCTCGCCACCCTCAAAACCACGATCCCCTCGCGTGGCTTGTCGCAGCTTGTTAGATGGAAGTTTCACGGTTAAACTCAAATGGCGGTCACCTCGTGGTGAAGCGGGGCCATCTCTCGAGATGGACACGCCTGAGGCGCGACCAGATCGTCTTGATGACATGCTTCTTTCGCTTCTTTCTGGAGAGTCAGCCAATCTGGCATGAACAGAAATGGTTTCATTCGCCTTGGTGGCTGCTGAGCGACGTGGACGGGAGCTCATGATACAGAGATTCGCGCTCGCGAGATCTTGAGCTGCAGCTAAGGATACGGCGGGCGTGGAAGATTAAAGAACAAGAATGCAACGAAATGCAATAATGAAAGATAAGGATTGAGTTGCTTGCGCGTCAAGATAGAATCTGAAGGGTCTCGGACTTCCGGAACGAATGCTCAAGTGTGAAGTGAAGTGTGAATAAGCTGTATCAGACAGAAAGGCAAAGTAGGTGAAGTAAGTTTGAAGTCTTGGTGATGACAGGATGCAATAAACTCAAATCGTTGGGGTGGGACGGCGAGAGTCAAACCAACGGATTGGTTGATAGAGATTCAGGTCTAGCTAGACACGGTCGCAACAAGATAAAGGTATGGGCAAGCGCGAGTGAAATGATCAAGTAGTCAGGAAAGTCGCGTGCAGTTCTGAGATGTTGGTGGCGACTGCCGTTTCTAAAGTTGGATGAATGTGATATTTGTTTGTGGCAGGCACAGGCAGGCGAACGACTTTACAATCCTTCATTGGTGACCTGCCCGAAATTGTAGGATGCAAGGCTGAAAATAGGTAGACTACCAATTAATCTAGCCTATAATCTGCCAAGCCAAGCCGAAGGTCCTGTACTTCGTACGTGAGACCTCTCGCTTGTGAATCAGGGATTCGTACGAGCGAACAGACTGGATGCACGTGGCTAAGGATCATCGGTTCAGAAACAAGCATAGCCGTCAAGCTACATAAAGGGAATTGGGGCAGTATCTTAGGGGGGAAAGATTATCCTCAATCGGCTACAAAGAAACGAGAGAGGCCACAATTGAGAATGAGGGACAAAGACGGTACAGTATTGGGTTGGAGCTGACGGAAATGGTGTTGCGTTGTGCTGATGATGCAACCAAATAAGGGAGGAACTAAAGGGAAATCCTATAACTCACATCTTACAAAAAGTCGATTGTTTCTGTCACACCGCTGTTCTTGGTTGCTTTTCGCCTTTACTTTTTTCTTCAATTCTGCTAAAGAACGTTTTCCAGTCGTCTCTCTTTTGGAAAGGTCTGAGCCAACACTTGAGAACTGAGCTTAAGCCTTATCACAGAGGCTCAAGATGTCTCCAATTCGTTAGATGGTAGACACTGAACTCTGCTGTGGTTGTCTAGCTAAGACTCGTGAGACGAGCGCCGTTACACGCTGTTGATATGACCACTAACTGTTCGGGTGATTGGGTTGTCTGACGCGCGTTGAGATTGGCCGCCGATAGGATAGGAGAAGATGGCGTTGAGTTCCCGATGCAGAGGCTTGGTCCCGCGTTTCCGATGGAGCGCTCAGGAGAGTATTTCGTATTTCCTTTCCTTGATGAGAGTCCCCGACGTTCGACCGGGGTTTTGGGAGTTATAGGCGGTTGTGTAGTTATCTGGGATCTTGTCTAGAATTGATGTTCTCAAGCGATGCGCGTTCGAGCCAGGCTACCGTTAACTCCTTACTTACCTAGCGTTTAGTGGTCCAACCGTTTAACTTCCGATATGGGCTACAGTAATAAACGGAGACCACATGACCATCCCAAGTACATACTGGAGGGGTAACAGAAAAGTTCTAAGAGGTTTAGGGAGAAAAGATTGAATGATCTAAGAGTCGAGTCTTAAAATGGTGTAAGCTGTTTCACTGATTCCGTCTCTTATCTTCTCAGCTGCCAATTTTACCGATGCCCTTGAGGACTACTATGCTGACTGCTTCCACCAAGAGTAAACCCATGTACTGTATGATAGCGACTCCATGGTACAACAAGTTTCGTGACTTTCTTCATAGACATATCTACAAGAAATTAATAGAATAACATCGAAAGGTATCCAAGAGATTGCCCTTGTTTAAAGATAATCATAATGAAGTACTTGTTATATCTAGACATGCACAATCGGGAGCTAATGTACTAAGGTATTTCCTCCCCGCAAGAAACCCCGGATCCAGGAAGCGGCCCAATACCTAGGTAGGTCGCCTACTCCACTGTCATCGGCAGGAGTACCGAGGCATGTGCCTGCACCTCGGAGACGGCATCGACGAACCGCTTTCCTCCCAACTTTATCCTAACAATCACTGTCTCGTCTGACTCCCACCCGTCCTGCTCAATCGCGTGGCTTTCTTCAACATGAGCGATTCAGATTCCAATCCCGCCATCCCAAGCTGGCAGAAGGCGCAATCAGATGAAACCGATAGTCAAAACACGGAGCCGGCGCCGACGCCGTCTACGAGCACGTCAACATCAGAAGTCGATGCGCCAGCAGTCGTAGCAACGGCGGAAGAGACAGCGCAATCAGAACACGCGTCGGATGATGAAGACAAACTCGAAGTTGCGCGCCGCTTCCTCGAGAACGATGCTGTGCGCAACGCGCCTCATGAAAAGAAAGTTGAATTCCTCAAGTCAAAAGGGATCGACGAAGCGGAGATACACGCACTCCTAGGCCAGGATGACTCTGCAACAGACAACGAGGTTCGAATCTATCTTTAATAGAAACAAAATCGGTTACTAAAAGTCACAGTCATCTACCAGTTCAGAAACAACCAGCTCATATGCACCAACACCTACCGAAACTCTTCCCCCATCACCAGCCGCTCAACCACCGGTCGACCGCCCTCCGATCGTGACATACCCTGAATTTCTCGCCAAAGCTCCTCGCCCTCCTCCCCTTGTTACGAAAGAGCGCCTCTTCAATGCCCTCTACGCCGTGACTGGTCTCTCTACTCTTGTCTATGGTACAAGTCGCTACGTCATCCGGCCCATGGTTGACAGCCAGGCCGAAGCCCGTACAGAGTTCCATGACCTGACCTCCAAGAAGCTCGACGCCCTGGTTGCGAAACTCGAAAAGACTGTTTCCGAAGTCCCTCCAAAGAAACCTGTTGCCACAGTCGAAGAGGAGAGTGATGCCGAAGACCCTACAGAGATGTTCCATCGAGACATGGGCACCCAGACCACATTCCCCATAAGCTCAGTGACGGCCCTTAAAGGCTCTACAGGCCACGAGTCGCCTGCCAGGCACAACACCAACCAGCTAGCCAGTTTGAATAAGACTCTTTCTGGCCTGAAGGATGAATACCGTTCTCAGAGCGAGGGAATGGATAAGATCAAGAGCGCTGTCGATGTGTTGCGGGATGATCTCGACAACTTAACATATACTGCCTACCCTGAGCAGAGTAATGGTTATGATCTGTACGGCCGCACACGCAAGCCCGAGCCTGACGATGAGATTCGCAAGGTGAGGGATAATATCCGACGGGTCAAGGGTGTCTTACTCAGTACGAGAAACTTCCCTGCTTCAGCACGGTAAGTTACAATTGTCGGATCCATGTACCAATGCCCGTCGCTACTTGTAATATAGCTAGACCGCTGTAGGCAAGCCATCCTAATAGAGACGAAGTCTCAGATATACCTTCGTAAACAACCCAGCCAATATACCCATACACGTTCATCCTGGTATCAAATACACTTTTCCTGTGACACTAGCATCCATACCTCCCAGATCACCTCAGACCTTCTTAGGGTCCTCGATCTTGTACTTCGCGAACACCTCCTCCCAAGTCATGAAACTAATGTGCTCAAAACCACAACCTGCCTCGGCTTGGTGCTTATACCATTCCATTGTTGGCTCAAATCGGTACTTCATGGCCTCCTTGGGCGACTCACGCTTCTCTTCATGCATACAATGCTGAAAGAACCTGTTCTTAAAGCATGTTGGTCCCTTCGCCTGCTTGCTTCGAGGAGGGTGAAAGACTATTTTTAGTTCATCTGCCATGTCAATCGCATCCGTCCTAGCATCGAGGTCCATTGGTTCTGGGGAAGGATGCCGCGAGCGGGCAGGCGCGTATCCTGGTTTGACTAATTTCCATCCATTACGTTCCATTGCGTGCGTTGGTGCGGGTATGCTGTTTTTCCAGTCGATTACTAGCCTCTCCAAACGTTGGAGTGTCCGATCAATAGGGTCAATCGAGGGTGGGTAATCGCCGTCCCATCCTCCGATCCAAATATGCTTCAGCGGCAACGTCCTGTCAAACTCTTCACGGACTGCTTCTATCATCATGCGTTGGGCTTCAATAAGATCCCCTTCGTAGACTTCTGCATAATCGTGGGATATCTTCACGACAGGGTCCCAGATAATCAGCTCTGAACGAGACCATGGTCTTACATGAGGGTTTGCAGGCCTGCAAGCAATAATCCACGGTCGTCGCTTTCGGGTATCTCCCAGCCCTCCTTCACGGCTCCATGTTCCCTCGATCGTGTAGCACAATGCCACACCAGTATTGTGGGTATTGGGTACCTGACTTCTGAACACTCGAAGGCAGTCGCTATACGTTTTGAAAGTGTTGGGATGCACGTTGAGTTCAGATGCCATCCTTTCGCTCCAGTAAGCCACAGGGAAGCGACAAAGTACTTGCGGCGTAAAGCCACGTCTCGAAATGCTGTCAAATAGCTCATTTAAAAATTCTTCAAAAGACGCACTAGTGTCGTCGGGAATCATCTTGAACTTCCTTTGCGATCCTGGTTCAGCAGCCAATTTTTCCTGCTGGAACATCTGGGATGCGTCGGCTCGATTGAGTTCTTGAAACTCAGCACCAGTTAACCAGCTAGACGCGGTAAAGACAGGCCTTGTGGTGCAGTGTGTAAGTCTTCCAAGTTCTGACGTAGCAGATCCAATTACGGTGAACTTCCGGTATCGATCCAGATTGATAATAGACCACCAACCGAACCAGTTAACTAAACTCTGCTCGTCGTTGCTGTCGATCAATTCTGGACCCGTTATGAGTCCGGGCTGCTCCTCACTTGATAAATCTTGAAGTTTTCGAACGCATTCTCGGGACTTGTGTAGCGCTTGAAGTTCTTTCACAACTCTGGTTTTTTTGTGTTCCCGATTACGATTGAGTGGCAAACGCGACCAAGCATTTTCCTTGTTATCGGCTACCTCGAGAAGCCAGTTATCAAAACCCGCGCCAACGACAAGTGTAAAGTGGCTGCGAGCGTCGGACCAAGCCTTCCAAAACCATTTAAAGAAATTCCAAACCTGTTGTGGTTGTGAAATGACAAAGCTGGGTGTGAGAAGCAGCGCAGACTTTTTCTGCCCGCCAAGGACCTGCAATGACACGTCCCCAACTCTACACGGTTGTCCGAGGGAGGGATAGAGGGGTGAAGGCTGCAGAGACTTCGAAAACAGTATAAAATTGAACTTGCTCGATGCATAGAGCAACCTTTTGACGTTGGGGAACAGTCGTAAAGACCATATCACTTCCTCATGAATAATAACCACCCCCTGTTCTAGCCTCAGAAAGGTCTGCCAATGTCCAGGGAAGAAGCTAGAGAGGATTCTGCATTTGGGATTGCAATTTCGAAGCCATATGCACAAGAACTGGGCTTCTTGTGCCGACTCTCCTGAAAACGCGAGAAAGAAAGTGTGCTTGCTAGGATGTTTGACGAGGGCTTCCTCTGTAAATAGCTGCTCATATTGAAATCCCAACGTACGATCAAATACTGTCAATGCCATTTGAGGTAGTAACTTCCCGATATCAAGACCTTCTGGAAGTGCGATAGGCGCGAGGGAGCGGGTTGTGAAATGAGGAGCTGGTCGAAATAGGTAGTACTGCAGTGAAGGAGACTCGACAGATGTTGGCGTTTGAACTTGCGCTTGCGGTTGCGATTGCATATGCACAAGTATGCATAAATCATGTCGATATAGGAGGGCACCTAAGGACCTAGCCCGAAGCCAATTCGCAACAGCATCTAAGCCAGTTGCATGACCATTGCTCACCACCAGGCCGTTGCCCAACTTCTCGGCAGCTAGAGCGTTCTCCTGAGACAGGAAATCCGTAGCTATACAAGTGTGTGTAAATATCAACGTAGGCATATTCTCAAAAATCGCAGGCCAAGGTAGTTCGTTTTGAGGCTCGTATCTCAGGAAGCTAACCGATATTGTCTCCCGTGTGCCTGGACCAAATTGGACGTCAGTGGCGATTGTTCTATTGGAAGGGTTTGCATCACGTTTGTCAGTGGATACATAGTCGTTCCCACGAAGTTGGCCGCTTGGCGTATTTTGTTGATTGCTTGAGACCTTCGGCTGAACAGTTGGGTTTTGAGGGGGGTCTTTGGAAGGCAGTGCATCAAGAGACCATTCTTCCTTCACGACTGATGGAGCCTCAGGGGGGGCAGTCTCCTCACGCAAAAAGAGGCTATGTTCCCGAACGAACTCTGGCTCTTGGAAAGTTGTCTTTTCAACTGTGCCCCAGCTAATCGATTTCTTTGGCTTAGTCTTCGGTTGTTTCTGGCCGGCTTCAGAAGAATCGTGATGGCGAGCACGGTTGGCGCCGTCGTTTACCGGACTTTCAGTTGTACCAACTTCGGGATTCCGGATGCTCAATAGCTCTGCACTTCGCTCCGCTGGATCCAACGAGATGAGGTTGGAAGGCATTTTTGTGGGTGCGGCGCCGTCTCGATCACGGGCTGCCTTTTCGACAATTCTTGTATACCGAGGAGTGAAAAGCTTGGGCTTTTTCGTAGGATCTTTCGCGGCTTCAGCAAGAGTCGCGCGCCGTTTCCTTTCTTTCCCTCCCGCAAATACATTGCCAGTAAACGCTTGCGCAGTTTGAGTCTTGCGAGCCGTCAGTTGCACTTTGCCTGCATTGGCATCGGAACGTTTCATCGACCCAGGGCGGCCGAATTTGGAAAGGAGACTGTTCGTAGGCATTGGCTTTTGATTTGAGATCTTGCTTGCCGCAGAGCCATTGTTTGAGTGTCCCTGTGACACTTGCGTGTGACTGGTCGACGAAGAAGTAGAGTCTGCCCGTGCGAGTGGTACCTTGGGGGCAGACGATGCACTGTTACGACTCCTGGCATTAGGCGAACGATCGTCACTTGAGTTAGCGCCTGGTATCTTCCGTTTTTCAGGTAAGGGGCGTAGAGGCTGTACCACTCCAGCATCCGAGTCACCGTCTGCGTTGGATGGGCTCGATACTGCAGAAGAAATAAGGTCCTCTCCATCTGGAAATCGGTCGACCCATTCCAGCAAGCTTTCCATATACTCAAATGAATGAGGCTTCTCGCCTCGGCGCACCCGCAGTCTGTTTCTCACCTTGTGTCGGGCGAGTTTTTCGGCATATCTAGCCTTCCAGGCTTTCTTCCAATCTCGGATCCTTTGGTAAAGGTTAAAACCTGGCTGCGCCTTTGTTTCCTCCCATTCCTGAATGAGATCTTCATTTAGATTCTCTCGAGGTTCCCAGGTGGCTTCAGACAGATCAAAGCCTTCCCACTCAATCAGGTACCGTAAGCTCCCTTCGACTTTCCATGCCGCCAGGACGGCGGAAACGTTCCATTCTTTGTCAGAATCATGATCGGTCTTGATAGTCGACGCTACTGATTCTTCATCAGAATCATTCATGTTGATGTCGACATCAACATTTCCTGCCGGCACTTCTTCCATGGCTGATAATTAGTATCATACGCCAAAGGCGCTTGATATGGAAGATAAGACCTGTGTGTGCATCCGACTGAAAAGTTGTAACGGGCTAACTCTGTTATATTCGCTGGCAGAAATGATGTTAGCAACGGTGCGATGTGGATAATCCGTAGGTGCTCACTGGTGACGGGGTTGGTTTAGACTGACAGGCGCAGCGAATCGCGGTAGTGGGGAATCTTGACCATCTGCTAGGCGCGTGTGTTTGGCAAAGGAGAAAATGCTGTCCACGAAAGCACGTGAGTGGCGCCAATCTGTATGGCTCCCTTACCTACCCTACGTTTGGGCACCCTAGTAGGCAGTTGAAGATGCCACATGGAGAAAATTACAAGCAGATTAAAATCTCTTCGCATATCTATTGCTGGCTTATGATTTATGATTCGGATGGTAACGATTATATCATGCTGTGTTATTGAGTAACTACCGACCGAGTTGGTTTCGACACACGAGTAAATAAAATGAATGGGTTGACCCAGACGTTTCACACGTGCAATCACCAACTCGCATATTTCTTGCTCAACTAAAGGAATATCACAGAAGCTGTCTATAGAATGCAAATATATCGGATATTATAAGGACCAGTCTGTATTACCAGACACTGATTTGTTGATATCGTCCCAAAGGCTCTCTAAGGCTCAGGAGTCAAGTTTTCTGCCCTTAAATCTACCCTACGCCGAAAAACATCAACAGCGTCATCCTTGTATTTAAGCTTTTTAACATCCCAGCGATATTCAATCAGTTTACGAAAATAGGATGAGTATAGTAATATAGCTGAGCATACATGCGAGAGAAAAAAAGAAGACGGCTAATCACAAGTTTACAGTAATCATGTACAAATGCATTGAAACATCTACCTTGTTCATGTTATGATATCCTTGGTTGATTGAGGTGCTGTAGTTGGCTACTAAGCGGTTGTGACTCTAGTGGAGGGTTGTGTTGCTCGAAAGGAGGTAGAGGACGTGCGTATGTGATTTTGAGCATGTGCATTAAGATGTAGAACATTATGATACGCGACCAAGCAGAAACAGGTAGATGAATGTCTGGGTACCTACTTACCTAGGTATCTGCAAGCGGTCAGTGATCAACTCTCAAAGACATGACCAGCCTAGACAAAGCACAATCAATGGATGCAGCTTTCAAATACATCATGCCGTCGCTAGTCAAGACCTGTTACTTTAGCAAATGTCCGGATTTGGTTGCTGGCTACTATTGTACCCATGACTTGGAACTTCTCTTTGTCGTTGCCTGGTTTTCAAAGCCACTCTAGGTAGCTCTGACCAGGAATCGACTCGAGTACAGCCATTCTTGGGGACAGGTTGCATTCCCTTGAATTTAATACTGGAACCTAGCAGTGCTGTTCGCAGCATTAGATTAGGTCCATCCAGACCCGTGCTACCTGGCCTCAGTGGATGCCGCCGTTGGGTACCTACCTAAGGTACACTGGAGGTCCACTCCACTAACAAAGAGCCGACGCTTGATCACCCCCTACCTAGAGGTACAGCACAGCTCTGGGCTGGTCAGTCCAGGCTTTTACCCCTCGGCACGGGGATTGGGGGTAAAGGTACAAACAACCGCCTATCGCCAGAGCCGCGCATTCTCTCCCTCTCCACATCCCACACCTCAACGACGTCGACTTGTCTTTCTCGCAGCGCACTCACTTTCACCTTCATCACCTCCATCCTCGAACTTGACCCGAACTGAAACTTACCTCAAACTACAACACCGCAGCCATGGCCAACGACGAGTATGATGTATGTCTTGTCCCCCCTCCCTGCTTCACCTAGCCTTCATGTCCCGCCAGTTGCTGACCAGTTGGCCCCCTTTGCAGTTCCTCTTCAAAGGTGCCGTCATTCCGCCTCTCAAGGCCACGCCTGGCCCGAAGCTCGCGATCTCTTGTTGCTAACATTGTGAACCTGCAGTCGTCTTGATCGGAGACTCCGGAGTCGGAAAGTCCAACCTTCTCAGTCGATTCACTCGCAACGAGTTCAACCTGGACTCCAAGTCGACCATCGGTGTCGAGTTCGCCACTAGATCCATCCAGGTCGACTCCAAGACGATCAAGGCCCAGATTTGGGATACCGCTGGACAAGAGCGATACCGCGCCATTACTTCCGCTTACTATCGGGGTGCCGTTGGCGCTCTCCTCGTCTACGATATCAGCAAGCACCAGACCTACGAGAACGTCACACGATGGCTCAAGGAGCTGCGGGATCACGCTGATGCCAACATTGTCATTATGCTGGTTGGAAACAAGAGCGATTTGCGACACCTGAGAGCCGTTCCCACCGAGGAGGCCAAGTCTTTTGCCAGTACGCATTACCCTGGGCAAATTTGACAAAGCGAATGAGGGACTCTTTAATTGACATATATGTGTAGGCGAGAACCACCTGTCCTTTATCGAGACGTCCGCCCTCGATGCCAGCAACGTCGAGCTTGCATTCCAGAACATCTTGACTGGTTCGTTCTCTCTCGCTTTCCGCAGACGGTATTTCCGTCCCAAAAACTAACAGTTGACTTAGAAATCTATCGCATTGTTTCCAGCAAGGCCCTCGATAGCGGCGACAGCGCTCAAGCCACCATAGGCGCGGGCACCAACATTTCGCTTAGCAAGCCTGCCGACGACGATGCTGCAAAGGGTGGAAAGTGCTGTTAAATTCTTCGCGGAACCGTTTGCAGACTGATATAGGGCTCTGGGGGTTTGGGATACCTGGCGTCTCGTTTGTCCCCGAAAATGCTCCTCCCTAAAGGAGAGTGGAGGAGGCGAGGAATCGTGATACGTCTTTTTTTGATATCAGAAGGCGCGGTTACTTCGGCTTTCCTTTGTTCTTATTTTTTTGTCATGATGGTTGTCTTGGGGGTTGATGCGTCCAACGATCGCTGCGATATGGTCATCTTTAACGTAGCTGAATGAATTCTTTAATGTTCGCCCTGACTACAACATGTAGCGTTGCTTTTGGCCCCGTCCGAGTCAGACGCCACAATATCTGTACGCCTTCACGTCATGCTGATCATATCGGATGCGAGACTGTGGTTGAACATCGAATGGATTAACTTATTAGTGCTTGGCTCGTTCTCAGGGTCCATTTTGTGTCAACAGCGGGGCATTCTCATCACATGCTGCTTGTTACTGCACTAGGTATTGGTTTTTGTTGTTGAACAAGAAAGCCATGATAGTGTATAATTTATAATGTGATTTTGGTACTTTGTTTGGAATCTTTCGATTTACGGAAAACGATCCTCGTCTTTGAAACTCAACTTTTGCGAGTGGCTCTCGTCGAAGTGCACGTGTGCTACTACGACTGCATGTCCTTAGGTTCCAGTGCCAGCTCCAAAAACCCCTGGCTCGAGATTGTTTCGACTTCTGACTGGGATCCATCTAGCCAGGTCTGTCCTGCCAGGCGGTGTCGCGGCCCCACCCAGACACCCCACTTTCTCTTATCGCCAGCTCTGAGTTCTTATCAAATCCCAGTCGACCAAATTTTTTTGGAAAATTGCCCGCCGCGTCGCAAAGCCTTGTCCAGTAAAACATTACCAGGTCTACGACAGCTTTTTTTTTTTTTTTTTTTGTTCGACAACCGAAAGCAATCGCAAAGTCGATACATACCCAAAATGGCTGCTGTATACAAGTCTATCTCTAAAACTAGCGCTTCCAAGGTCGAAGCGCCTAGCAATGGCATCAAAAAGAACAAGCAGAGGGTTCTAATCCTATCTTCCAGAGGCGTCACTTACCGGTAAGGATCATACGGTCCAAACTCGAATCGTATCCCACTGACATTGCGATTGTCGTATAGACACCGTCATCTTCTCAACGACATTGCGTCGATGCTCCCCCACAGCCGAAAAGATGCAAAGTTCGACTCCAAGACCAAGCTTTACGAACTGAACGAGCTGGCCGAGCTCTACAACTGCAACAACGTTCTCTTCTTTGAGGCAAGGAAGGGCAAGGATCTCTATGTCTGGCTTAGCAAGGTTCCCAATGGCCCTACCATCAAGTTCCACCTCCAGAACTGTAAGAGACGAGAACCAGACGACAACTTCTTTCAAGTGCTAACATAGAACAGTGCATACAATGGAGGAACTCCACTTCACCGGCAACTGCCTCAAAGGATCGCGACCCGTACTCTCCTTCGACGGTGCTTTTGATAAGCAGCCTCATCTGCGGGTGATCAAGGAGCTCTTCCTTCACACCTTTGGAGTTCCCCAAGGTGCCCGAAAGTCGAAGCCATTCATCGACCACGTTATGGGATTCAGCTTCGTCGACGGCAAGATTTGGGTTCGAAACTATCAGATTAACGAAGTTGAGGCGACAACGAAGGAGGGAGAGGAGGAGAGGGAGGAGGAGTCCAAATCCAAGTCCCGATCTGGAAAGCCGGATACTGACATCAACCTGGTCGAGATTGGTCCTCGATTCGTCTTGACACCCATTGTGATTCAAGAGGGCTCTTTCGGCGGTCCCATTATTTACGAGAACAAGGAGTTCGTGTCACCGAACCAGGTCCGCGCCGACCTCCGAAGGACGAAGGCTTCACGACACAACGCTCGCGCCGAGCAAGAAGTGGAAAGACGGGCCAGGAAGGGCGATCTCGGATTGCGATCTGCTGGTGGCCAGCGTCCTGCCAAGGATGAGCTGGATACCAAGATGCTGTTTGCCTAGACTATTTGATACCTGTCGATACATCTACTGGCTTGTTCCATTGGGTCTGTAAACACCGGGACGGGGTGTTGGAGTTTTAGGTCATACTGCGCTGCTATTTGCCAAAAGAATTTACAATTCAGTTATTACTTACTTACACCAACTAGACTGTCGAGTATATTTGTCGCCCCTCTACTTCCATGGTCGTAACGTCACTTGCTTGTCGCATCATTAATTAACCCGCTCGGAGAAAGTCCGGCTATGTGTTATCAATACACGACCTACCTCGCGACTTTCCCACGTTGTGTACACTAATGAACCCCTTACCATTCTTCTCATCCTTTCATTCTCAATGCTTTGATGCATACGCAGATAAGCATTGCCTGCGAACACAGCCATGAGAGATTCAGTTATTCAGAAATTGATGCCTGAGTGCATCCGTGTTATTGTCTCAAGCCCCAACGCTGGGGTGGCTGAACAATAGGCCCCATATCATCGACGCTTTGAGTGACTTAACCGTGAAGTCTCACGAAGCGACATAGAGTCAAGCTGCTCTTATATCAACAACCATCGAATTTAACTGCAAGTTAAAAGTACCACTTCAGATTTTCCACAAACTCGGCCTTTTAAAAACCACCCTTCGCCGTGTGCCCAAACGCCTTTTCACTAATAAACAGAATGCCAAGTTTATCAGGTCAGTTATTCGTTGTATCATCATTTCATGATTTATATCCTGACCAATTTTTAGTAGACATAAGATTGTAGTCGAGACAATTTGTCGTCGTTTGTAACATTGGGATTATTGTCTATTCAAACTCTTACTATCCTCCCGAACTGATCGGAATATTACACTTTCAAACGTACTAGACTATTTCATGAAACACGCGCAACAATATACCACGTCCGCAAATATGGCGCTCAAGATGTCAAAACCTCCCTGCCTTACCGAGCTTCCTAATGAAATCCTCCTGGACATATATCACCAGCTGGATCTGGACGGCGTTTTCAACCTCTACGCCACCCACAGCACGTTTCACGAATTGTTTAGCAAGCAAAAAACTTCAATTCTACTCCATGTTCTCGTTCGGGAGTTCAGTCCTTTTGACGAACTTCTTCAAATCTATACAGCCTCAATCGAAGACCTGGACTGCCGCAGTGGTCTGTATGCTCCGCGCAAAGTCATATTCAAGCGGTTCCTCGGAGACATTGGGACAGTCCTAACTCCCCAACACAAACCCACCGCGGTAGCAGATGCCGTGAGCGGGTTCATTATTCTCAACAAGCCTGGAAAGCCCACTGTACCCCACACTCAGCCTCTGAAAACTGTTGTTCTGACAGAGAATGACTTGAAGCCACTTCTCGGCTACTGCTCACTTGTGTTGAAATGGCAAGCCAGGTTTCCACAGATGAGATGGTATCACGAACCTGAGAATTGCCGACTCCTTAGAGAGTATGAAGCGGAAAGATTTCGCCGGGCCATGTACCGCTGGTGGCTCTACGGCTTCTACTTTCACGGAGAGTTTCCACGACCCCGTGTCGGTCTTCCCGAACCAGGTGTGGACGATGTGCGACTCAGTCAACTTCGATTGTACTCCACAATTGAGCTTGTAGAGCTCATGGACTTGGTCGAGACTATGAAGGATGTAGTCCTACACTATCTTTGCCCTCGGCTCGACCCTAGTCAAGATGAATATGTAAGTCTACAGCAACAAGACATCGCAGCGCATACTAACCCGTTTTTCAGGAGGGATGCGGCTCTTATCTTTATGACGTTATCGACCGACCTGACTCGCTCATTAGAGGTTGGCGGGATCAGAGTCGATGGGGTCGGATCGTCAAGACGTACTGCAAACTCGGCCCCAAGGACCTTATGCACTTATTCGAGAATATTTACAGCTACCCCCGGAAGCGCCTCATCGCAGAAGCTCGAATTCTTCAGCCGAACCTCACCTTCGATCAAGAGTCTATCTCAGTATCCATTCAATGTGTCTTGGATGAGCGACAGTGGTCATCAAATATGCCTGCTTTACCATTAGACGGACTAGGAGGTATATTAGACTGGGGTGACGAACGTGATGCAGAGCGTGTCAAGTTTGGGAGCGATGCCAGCCTCGACGGGACATTGCCAGGAGGAGCTCGGATGTTGCGGTCATGGTCGCACTACTCGCCCCGAGGAGATGATGGATCTCACCTGGATGATGTCCAGCAACAGCCTTGGGTTGAAGGTAGATACATGGTATCGTTTGCTTAAGCTTCGTCAACCGAGTGTGCTGTAGATAGACTTTCAGTCACTGTGTGGATGTAGAGATAGATAAGTTCCCGTGGGCTCCAGGCTGTCAATTAGAGCCGTACCATATCTTCATGACATCCTTTCCATCCCTGAATTAAAGAATCTTGAGAGAGTCTCATCACTTTGAAAGAACATCAGATATCGAATAGTAGAAAGCTCGTCATGAGCACAACTTTCTCAAGTCACTATAGTGCTTCGTGGTAACTGCACATGTTCACCGAACTAGATTAATCACAACCAAGTCGTTAAGTCTTCAGGAACCAAGACAAAAACCAAACCCTCAAAAACGAAATCAAACTTCCCAAATTGTTCTATCAAGTCTGTGTCAAAAGCTGGCGGCGCATGTACCCCCACTACAGTAAAGTCATGGAGCGCCCGTAGCCCGCTGGAGCGTTCAGTGGCCGATAGCGCCTGAAACCAATGGAGCTCAGGGCAGCGCGTGCCAAAAATCGGCTTTCACCTCCACTGCTGAGCCTCACCTCTCCTTTGATTCTCATCCATCTAATCTCAAAGCTAATATCAACCACCGCGACAATAGCTGCGCGCGCATCTCCCCCACCACCCAGTGTTAGCTTTGATATGAATCTCAGTTTCTGAAAGTGGCCCGCATTTTACAAGAATATACTGCCTCTTCATATGAGCTTGTCGCGGCAGTTGCGATCGCGCCATTCTCAGCAGGGGTAAGTATTGTGGTTTATTTGCTTTGTTTTGGCATCACCATTTTCGGCATGCTTTGACGTTGTTTTGTTGTGGTCAAACTCATTCCTTTGAAGAGGAGAATCTTACCTCTCTATTATGATGGGAATCTGAAAGAAGACAATGAAATGCCAGAAATGGCGTTGGCTCATATAGCTTGTTTCGCTCACTTGAATTCTTCGCTCTTTCCTTCCTTCTTCTTCCTTCTATTCACACTGCCACAATTTATTTAACTTCTCTTCGTTCTCTTATTCTCAAGGTCAGAATAATCTAACACATTTACAGGCACGCCTGCTGATAGTACCTCCAACGAAGTGTCAGCTTGAGTCACCCTGCCAGAGTCGCAACTCCTGGGGTCGCCAGACCTTCAGTGAGAACACTATAATCGCCTACCATGGAGCTAAATGCTGCAGATATCGTCGACCACCCTATGAAAGATCTGGATGCACCAAGCGGACCAAACCAGACTCGCAACACTAGTATCGACGACGACGATACAGCTTCTGAGGACCCTTATGAGGCGGATGTTGACCCTGAACCTCAGGATATCGCCTTTGATCAGATGAGACGAAGAGGGCTATTACCGACAGGATGCTGCTACGATGATAGAATGAAGCTACACATGAATGCTGACTTCTCCCCTAACACGCACCACCCAGAAGATCCTCGTCGTATCCATGAGATTTTTAAGGCTTTCAAGAAAGTTGGCCTTGTCTACACTGGTCCAGAAGCGGAGCTACCCAGGATCATGAGGGAATGTCCAACACGCTACATGTGGCGCATACCTGCTCGTATTGCAACTCGAGAGGAAATATGTCTCGCACATTCCGCTGAACACTTTAAGTGGGTGGAGCGCTTGGACAAGATGAGCACTGCGGAACTCCGAGAACTAACCAAACGGTACGACCAGGGACGAGAGTCCCTTTACGTCGGCAGTATGTCCTATCCAGCCGCTCTTCTTTCGGCCGGGGGAGCTATCGAAACCTGCAAGAATGTTGTGACTGGACAAGTCAAGAACGCATTCGCCGTGATTCGGCCACCAGGCCACCATGCCGAGTGGGACGCGCCAATGGGATTCTGCTTTTTCAACAATGTCCCCGTAGCAGTTAGAGTCTGCCAACAAAACTACCCAGATCTCTGTCGCAAAGTCCTCATCCTGGATTGGGACGTTCACCACGGCAACGGCGTGCAAAATATCTTCTACAACGATCCCAACGTCCTATATATCTCTCTCCACGTCTATCAGAACGGCATATTTTACCCAGGCAAACCTCCCAACCCTATGACTCCAGATGGAGGCATCGAGCACTGCGGCAGTGAGGCTGGTCTTGGCAAAAACATCAATATCGGATGGCATGATCAAGGAATGGGTGACGGAGAATACATGGCTGCATTCCAAAAAATCATTATGCCTATCGCCAAAGAGTTCGATCCAGACCTTGTGGTTATTTCTGCAGGGTTTGATGCTGCCGATGGCGACGAGCTCGGAGGTTGCTTCGTCTCTCCTGCTTGCTATGCTCATATGACACATATGCTGATGTCCTTGGCCGATGGCAAGGTTGCTGTATGTCTTGAGGGTGGCTACAACCTGAAGGCTATTTCAGTGTCTGCTGTGGCTGTCGCTAAGACTCTAATGGGTGAGCCTCCACCAAGATTGGAGCTGCCCAAGCTCAACAGAGAAGCGGCGCGAATACTTGCCAAGGTCCAATCGCTCCAAGCTCCCTATTGGGAATGTATGCGGCCAGGCGTTGTTAATATCCGCGAGGTCCAGTCATTCAACTCTGCTCGTCTACATGATGTGATTAGAAACGCCCAGAGACAAGTGCTGCAGACAAAGCACAACATGATACCTCTATACATACAACGCGAGAACTTGTACAAGTCCTACGAGAATCAGGTCCTAGTAACGCCGGGTCTCCACGAAGCGAAGAAAGTTCTTATCATTATTCACGACCCGTAAGTTGCTGCTGACTTGTCTCGTGCAGCGTTATGTATGGACACTAAATTATTCCAGGCCTCAGCTTCTGGCGCAGGTAGATGTGATAGATTCATCCCTTGACCCGCATAACGCATGGGTTGTAAGTATACAAACAGTCTATCCTCTTAACTAAGGACTAATTTCTGTAGGTTGACGGCGTCACGGACTACATAGATTGGGCCATTGAGCAGAAGTTTGGTGTCATGGACATCAATGTTCCAGCTTATGTCACCCATGACGAGGTATTCACTCATTTCTGAATATCATGTTTTGTTTCTCACCTCGTAAATAGGATTCGGATGCTCATATTCCGGGTTTCAAAGAGCAGGCTCTCACAGAACAACTTCAAACACTTGTTTGCTATTTGTGGGATAATCACATACAGCTTTACGATGCTGATGACATCTTTATCATGGGTGTCGGAAACGCCTATCTTGGAGTCAAAGTTCTTCTTATCAGTCGAGGTAAGATGATTATCGTATTGTTGAAAACGACGGGGTTAACAGAAGATAGATTGCAAATCGAGAATCTCAGGCGTCGTAAACTTCGCCAATGGGACTCTTCGACCAATCAAGTCAGACATCGACACGGATTTGTCCTCGTGGTACAAGGAAAACTCACGGGTATTCATTGCGGGAGATCACGCTTGCTGGGCCGATGCCAGCCTGACGAAAAAAGTCCACAAACGACGGTTCGGATCAGTCGTGCGCAGTCCCATGTTTGGGCTGAATAAGATGATGACACATCATGCAAAGGAAGCGCGAGAGTGGATTCTTGAAAGACTCGAGGAGTCATCAGATGCAGACATGACGACCGAGGAGAAGTAATGTTACTAGTAGAAGATGACATGTTGGGACATGGGGAGGGTCATATTAGACTTTGTATAAGGGTATCTCCCCACTGCAGTAGGTCATGACGAGCAGTGGATGGAGATGGGGAGAGTTAGTCTTTTCTACACTATATACCACTAGGTAGCGCTTTTGTAACCACAGTTCGTGGACTTGCCCTTTCGAATGAGTGGTTTGATCCGTGGATGGGAGTCTGAGAACATAACTATTCATCTAGGTGCTAATGTTCATTATAATCTAAGACTACTAGCTCTAACGCGTATCTCTTTGAAAGTGAAGAGAATTATCTTGCGACAATTATGCCTTAATTAAAAATTTAATAGATTATTTCGAGGCTTTATAACACATTGACGATATGTCATTACTACAAGAGTACTGCTATACCTACTAGTATTGATGGACCTTGGACGTTCAGAGTACAGTAGAAATGGACAGTACAATGGCCTATACATACAGTACTCATCTGCTTATCGATGACTCGGAAGTCGGGATGTGAAATCTCCGACCTCCCTGTTCAATCGCAGCTCAGTTAATTCTTGCGAGTCTCCCGACTTGCGACTCGCAACGACGCGTGCCTGCGCTTTTGTGAAGGCACAGCACAACACATCTAAACAGTATTTTGCAGATCTTTCTGTCATCCGGTGAAGGGAAGAATGGATCGCGATCGAGGTCGAAGGTAAGCTTTGAGACATGGTGTTCCTCCCATCCATCCTTGCACCTCCTGTTATTATCACCACCATCACCAACCGTACTTTCTTTTGCGACATGCCTATTGCTTCGATATCCGACCCGATCTTGTCGCTGTTATTATTCTTGCCGCCACTTCTATCATACGACCCGATACGACTCGATATCTGCGCTTTACTTCCTGAATTCGGTTCGAGGCTTTGATGGGAATGATGAATGAAAAAGACCTGGTCTAGAAATTGGTGTCGTGGCGAAACGTCTTACCTGAGGCTCACTCGAATTCAAAAACGAACCCAAGCATCCAACATTTGTTTATAAGCCCATACATCACAGCATGAAAACAAGATGGAGGCTCTCGGCGCACACCTACAAGGGCTTAGGGCTCGAAACGCCGCTTCCGAGTCCAAGAGCCGTTAGATAAACGCAAATCCCCCATCGGAGCCATGTCTGGAGGTCAAGGCGACCAGGTCTTTCAGCGCACAACTCCGAACAGAAGGCAACATCTGAGTAGCTCTGCGGGCTTACGAAAGAAGGCGGCACTATGCTTCTTAGCTGGTTCTTACTAGAGCCTCCTAAATATCTTCAATGCATTGCGACGAATTGGCAGACGGAATGGCATTCGCATAAACATCGTGTTGCTCTTCCAAACAAACGGCATCCATCCTTTTCCTAACGAGCCCCCGGAGTTTCAAGGAACGAGGGTCGACACTTCGGTCAACAGCCAAGAGGGATTGGACGAACAGACGGTCCCACGAACTGCATCTCGCTCCCCAGCAATGATGAGCCCCTTCTCGTCAACTCTCAGCCTGACTCCTCTGTGAGAAAAGAACAAACCACACGAACCAGCGACCGACACAACTTTGAACATATAGATCCTCGACTTTTTCTCTTATCCTTTCGATTGCTGCTCCCATGCTGTGCTTTTTCACATTTCTACTCACTGAGAACTTATTGTGCAGCCGCTAATTTTTGCAGGTTTGATGATGGGGAAGTCGTTAGATACGGCGCCGGCGAGTCATGGAGACCTACACCTCGAGATCGATCGCCTAGACGGGTTAGAAGCCCTGCTAGAGAGAGGGTTAGAAGCCCAGTCAGAGACCGACCAAGGAGCCCACGACCTAGAAGTCCGCGTCTCCGAAGCCCAATCCCTTCTGGATCCGATAGTTATGTGCCCGGAAGATACCCACCACGCCGTAGGTCGAGAAGTGGTGGAGGCGACCGGTATCGGCGGGAGCGATCGAGAGGAGAGCGAGAGAGCCCACGCCGACGAGAGCGTAGTAGGTCTATGAGGCGGCCATCTCCTCGACGTAGTCTGTCACGGAGACCCTCACCTCCACGTGGCGGGGACAGATACGAGCGTCCTCGGTCCCCAGCCCCTGTTAGAGACTGGGAACGCGATCGTGAGAGAGTCAGAGATCGAGAATGGGACCGTGACCGAGTACGTGATAGGGGACGTGACTTCGAGCGGCGCGATGATAGGTAAGGGTCCTATGCCTATATGTTCAGCTTGGGACTAACTGACAAAAGACGACGATCTAGGTCTCCGTTTGGTGTGATACGCCGCGACAGGAGCCCCCCTGTAAGATCGCCTGTAACTGGGCCTCGAGGCGGTTCATACAGGCCGCGTTCGCGGTCCATGAGTAGGCGTGGCAACGACCGGTATCAGTCATACAGGCGTGTTAGCCCGCCCAGAGAATCCGGAATCTCGTCAGCCATCACGTCACAATCGGCATCCGGAAGATCATCACCTCGGCCAAGCTCGGTGAGAGCTCGCTCACCACTTCAGTCTCGAGAAGAGTCCCCCCATCACCATGCTATGCCTGGAGCAGCACCGCTCAGAGAGGCCCCAAGACCTGGCCCCTACGATACAAATACATCTGCCCCAGTGCGATCGCCGCCACGAGGTCCTGCAGCTTTAAGGGCGCCTCCAACTGGTCCTGCAGCAAATAGGAACACTGCAGCTCCAGTACCTTCAGCAGCCCCGCCCCCTCCTGCACGAATTCAGACCCCTACTGCGCCCCCGCAGCGCTCAGGTACCACGAGTCCAACCATTCCACCAGCTGGTCCGAGAGGTTATGTGCCCCCGGCCAGAGGTGGCTTTGCTCCGCGTGGAGGTCGCGGTGGTTGGAATCAACCACCGGTAAGACAATTCTCCGGGCCTTCTCCGACGCCGTCAACGCCCAATGGACCTTCGACTATTCCTACGGGCCCACGAGTCGCTCCGTCGAATGTCCCCCTGACCTCAACACCAACACAGTCTCGGCCATTCAACCCCCCGACTGGACCATCGGCCCAACATGCTGGTGGTGCACGACAAACTTTGGCGCAATCTATGCTTGCGACACTCCCTCCAATTATCCCAGGCGGCAAGCTAGATCCTTCGATGACACCTATCGCTCTGGGCGTGACCCGAGAGCTTGAGCCACATTACCGGAAGTTGAAGGATGAGGAAGAGAAGGTGAGAGATGAGCTGCACGCAAAGCAGGAGCGGTTACGAAAGAGTCTCTACACATGGAACAGACTTGAGCGCGACTCACGAGCGTGGGAGATGCGAAGCGACTTGAGCGAGAAGAGCATGAAAAACCTTGCAGGTGAAGGCATGGGAGGCGCCGCATTCTAAAAAACGCGCGTATCGTTCTGAAAGAGTCTTCTACATTTCTTTGTTGGGCGCAGGCGGTGCAAATTAATGACTTGTGCTTGGTTTAGATAAGGGATACCAGAGAGATTGCAGCCAGGGCTAAGTTGCGGGCTGCAAAAGTCGGTTTTCTTTCGCAATAACCATGGGGATCTCTATACTTGTTAGTTCGGATGACCATATAAGAATATATGCGTATGTCATGTATGATAACTGCGTGTAATCATTATCAGTCATAACAGCAGTGTCTAGTCCAGTGTGCCTATGGCGTAGAGGGTGGCAGAAAAGTTGAGATCTATATTGAGGATGTCAGAAACTAAGAAGCTCGTCCCTCAGTCTCAGATACCATAAACTGACTGAATTATTCCGTTCCTTTTAATATCAGTCATGCTTTCTGTTATATGAGGCCTAGGTAGCTGGCTCTAGGAGTATCATATGAAGGTATAACATACTGTCTTTCGGAGTCAATGTTAGCACTAGGAAATGACCAAGGAATATTCCTCAAACTTTTTAGAGCGAGTCCGGACTCTTGATTTATGCGTCAGTGGTCCTAAATGACCTACCGTACTCATTGCCTTGTACTGCAGTGGGGACATGATGCTTGCTTGTGAGTCCCATGATGACGGCCTCGAGATCCCCACAAGGTCTAGCGACCGCAATAAGTCGCATACCCAAGAAAACAAGTATATGGCAAGATAGTCCAGTTACAATTCTGATGCATTCCATAGATAGTTGTTATGATGCAGGTTTGTTGCTCCGCAAACCAAGCATGTATGAGTGTGTTGCCGTACAGTAAGCTAGTCGTCACCCCACACAGTCCAGCTGCACAAAGTTATCACCAAGTTCGCAGGAGCAAAACAACAAGTTTGAATTTTAACGACTGCCCACACGGTAATAGCGATGTAAAAAATGGACCAAGTATTGTTTCCATATTGAGTAAGTGTATGACGATATAATTGTCGACCGAAAGGGGTGAGCAAGGCGTGTAAGTAAGGTTCCAAATTATTCGTCTCTTTTCAGCGGCAAACGTGTTTGAGGGGGCGAACCCAATCATGTCTGATACATTATCATGTGAACTGTGTTAGATCTACAGACGGTTCGATGGCGTGTAGAGCGGTGAGACTACCATAACGTGTTATAGTCATGAGGTAGTCGTTTTTGCTAGGATTGGTGCTGGCAACTAATCTAACGCCAGACAAAGACTGCATCATCATCCTCTTCACGATCACCATCCCATTCTTCGTCTGACTCAACACGGTCATCATCCATGAAGTCTTCCATACCGTATTGCAATTCGGTAGGTTTCTGGTTATCAAAGACAATGGAGACGGTAGTACAACGTCCCTGGATTACCGGCGCCGGGGGTTTCTTGGCCTGTGCCTCGGGGCCTTCACCTTCGTCCTCTTCTTCATGCAGACTCGACGCCGAATTGCGCACGCTCCTTCCCTCTTCCCCCGAGTCGGTATCAAACTCGTTCTCATCAGTCTCTGGCTCTGCATACGTTGGACGGCCATGAGAACTACGAAGACCCTTCGAATTGGTGCTATGCCTCGAATCAGAGTCAGAAACATGTGCCGCTAGACGATTGCTTCGCCGAGATGGGCCATCAGAGAGACGTTTCGGCTTTGTCTTTTTGTCCAACACTTGGGGCACCTCCTCATCTTGTGCTTGACGTAGAGAGTAATGCTTCTGTGGTGGTTCGAAGGGGCGAAGGAAGACTCGATCTAGTTTCCGTCTCCATTCGTGGCGCATGTTAGCACGGGCCTTCCAGGGTATGTTAATCATCGTTTTTACAGCAAGATGACGCAGATTGGGCAGAGAACCAGCACTCTCTATGAGAGACCCAAGGAACATTTCTGCGGTTTCAACACTCCAATGCCGAATGTGCTCAAGATCGATGACTCGAAGGCTCGACGGCCACTCCGGTTTCTGGTGTGGTAGCAGAACTTGGTCATACAAAGGATCGGCATCATTGTTAGAAATAGACACAGAGTCATGATGGTGGAAATACGAAAGGTTCATGTACAACTCTTCCAGTTTAGGGCAGGCTTCCGCCAAAGTGGTCAAGAAGACCAAGTCTAACGACTGATTGTGTCGTAAATTGAGGCTGCGGAAGTGTCTGCCATGACTGTGTAAGAACGGCGTAAACTCGTCAGACTTGATCTCCCAGCAGTTGATCAAAGAGAGATGCGTAAGGTCCTTCGGCAAAAGGGGGAGTAGTCGGTCATTCATGATAGTCGACGACTCAAACACCAAGTGCTGAAGCGATTTCAACTGAGAAATCGCCCCAGCAATCGACTTAATGACAGCTTCATCTTCGTTGTAAAGCTCCAGTTCTCGCTCCTCAGTGACACCCTTCACCCCTAACTTATAGAGAGATGGTACTTGGAGGTTTGTGAAACTAAGCTTGGTGAGATGAACGAATGAAGAGTCCTGATGGATACGGGCAACATCGTTCATGGTAGCCACGGGTCCTCCCAGCAGACTTCCGCTCCACTCCCAGCTTTTGAGGATGGTGTGGGACTCTTTATTCTCGACACTGACTGAGTTGGGCTGTTCGGAGCTTGGTTTCAAGGCGTGAAATATTTCTTCTGTATATTGCCATCTCACTGTGCGATCCAGCTGTCTGTACGGTGGCTGATCGGACGGTGTAAAGAGGATGACTTCCTTTAAACGCGGAAGCACATGGAGGATTTTGGGCAACAGTGTTTGGGGCACGACATGAACATCTACATAAAGAGTCTCAATTTTGGCGTGATAGTTGAATCGAGTTTCAGAAGGAGGGCGCTCCAGCAGGGCTGCGAATCGCTTGACCTTCCCCGGCGTTGTCAAAGGTGGGGAGCGGTAAATGGCCGTCAAAGCCGCTTCCGTGAAGGCCTTACAAGTCATGGAAGTACTTATCAACCAGTTGACATCAAGGCTATCATGACCTGCGATAGCTGCGTAGTAGAAGATATCGATCCAAGCACCATACGGTATCTGGGGGCCAGTCCAATGTGGAATAACGCCCTGCGGTATTGACTCGACTTCAGCAGATACCCGGCGCTTCTTGAGGGACCTTCTTTTCTTTTTGGGTGGTTGTGATCGTTTCCTTGTTTGTTTCCTCGAACTTGGCTTTTCCCCTACTAGAGCAGACAGAGTAGCAAGCGCAGGGTCAGCCAAGGGCGCCCGGGAGAGAGCAGTATGTCGCGCACTCCTGCGACCACGAGCTCGACTTGGCACATCTTCCGTTGGCCTGCTATTTCGAGTTCGAAGCGCTCGTGATCTCGACTGCGCCTCTCCGTCTTGTTCGTTCTCACTCTCAACATCTACTTCGGTGGGCGAAAATGGGTTGCTCAAAGAAGAGTCGGAATTCTCTTGTTCAGAAGACTCGTTGTAGCGAACTGCAGCATTTTGCGACCGCCTTGGGCGTGTTGAGGATGGTGTAGCTTGTGCGTGGGAGGACTGAGGAGGATTGCGACCGGTAGAGGTATCGGGCATACTCTGGCGGTCGGCGGCTCGGGTACGGACCATCGCGCGGCGCCTGTTTAGGAAGATTTCATTAGCTACATTCTAAGTACATCTGAGTTTAGTGGCAGAAAGCGAGAAGGAGAGAAGGGCTATGTGTTGTATTCTACCGACCGACGCAGGGTGAGTATTGACTGTACCTTTAAAGGCTTGGCCTAGTTGTATTAGGTGTTCCTTGTGCAGTTGATTTGTAATTGTCACGTTGAAGCAAAAGATCGGATGTCATAAGAGAAAACTGTGATCAATCCATTGAAAAGATTCGTTTTTCTGCGTTGCGTCTTATGGTAATGGCGCAAAGCAGCGTGAAACAAAGAAGTTTGTGGCGATGATGATGTAGTCGTAAGAGAGTTGGAGGGGCAGGAACGGACCTGGTTCCTGCGAGGATGGTGCAGCCTTGCGTTAGTGCAGTTTGAGGTGGGGCTACCTGTTGAGCCGACAGATGGTAGCTAATCATTCCACAAGCTTAGTACCAGGACGCGGCAAGGCTGCGAATGAGGGTCGAGCAATGTATTTTACCAAAGAGAATACTAAGGGACAATAAAATATCAAGCTATACTAGTAAGAATGTACTTTTAGTGGTTGAGAGTAATTATAGAGTTGTTTCTGGGCTTGTTCATGATGTTAAGACCTGACAACTTTGTTCATGCGGATGGAGGCTCAGGTTGAACCTTTTGGTCAACATGCATAGGCAGGCCTCTGACTCTAAAGTTACTCAGGGAATAGTGGAATGAAGCGGACGAGCCAATATTTGATTTTCTTAGGACAAGTACAGACCCAAATGATGCGCCTCGATCTTAAACCGCTGTATAGTGATTTGGGCATATTAGACAAGAGAGACAGGACGCTGGCAACGAGACATGATGGGCCCTTGGTTCTCATGATAGAAACGGACTGAGATCACGAAACATGGATCGCAATCTACATTTGTGAGGATACCTAAAGTGGTCAGCACACCCGACTACCTAGTTAGGGGATTAACAGAAAAACTGATATTTTAGCTTTAGGGTACAGAGAATAAATGGCACAACAGTCTGCTCTGATATGAAATAAACCGACCTGCTAATTCCGTCTCTTATCCTTTCAGTAGCCAAATTTTGGCCCCCCCCCGAAGCACGCCAATATGCATACTTAGGGTGGGTGATGATTTCGTTCCCGTCTGTATGAGGTAGAGCCTGTCGTTCGCTAGCACTCAGAGGGTAGCACGTAATTTAAAATCTAAGCTCAGGGTAGAAGAAAAGAAAAGATAACAAAGGTTACCGTATATTTTACTTCAAAGTAACCAAACTATTCTATCTTTTAATATAATATTCAGAGTCAAGTTTTCTACTCCGAGCCACGGAGAACGGCCTGTGGAGCGAACCCAGGCGTCATGCCTCAATCGCCAAGTACCCGCCATTCACAGGCGATGCTTAAGCGGGGCGGGACCGCCCCGGGCTAGGTAAGGTACTGTAGGCTCTAGACTAGTGACCCGGAGTCGCGATAGAATCTCCAGGCCAGGTTCCGGGCCCAGGGTTCTTCTTTCACCTGTCACTGTTGCTGCGCTTGTCTCTTATTGCCCAGCACGCGTCTTGTCGATTGTTCCTTTCATTGTTCCTTGTCCCTTGTCTTTTTGCCGCGCTCACTCTTTTTCTTCTCATGAGGAAGCCGCCCTCAAACTCCCGCCCTATGATTCCCCTTTCTCTTCAATGCAATAGAACGCGCTGATGAAACGCGGCGCACTTAGGATCTGTTTTCCAGTGGCGGCGGCAGCAGCAGCACTGAACAAACTGACACTGACGGGGGGGACTTTTCCATTGTTCACCACGCGACCAGGTTCCTTCCCGCATCTCGTCTCCTCCTTAAACTCATTATTTATTTACATTCACCACAAACAGGTCAGGACTCACTAGGCTGAGTTTCCTGCTTTGGCCTCTCAAAGCAAACAACTATCAAACTAATCTATTATCCTTTATTCGCCGCAACCACGCACAACCATTGTTGCCTTTTGCAAACAGCTGCAGCACAGAGAGCTACGGTCATAAGCTAGCTACCTAGGTCATCACATCATTTCTCATTTCTTTCGTGGTCCTTTTTCTTCCACTATGACACAGAAAAAGACTACAAGGACAGCCCCATTCACTCAACAGAGCTGGCTAGTTACGCACAACGCTAAAAACATGGGTGGGAGCTTCTCTGCGCCCAAGAGCCATGATGATGATGGTGCTCCTCCTCCACAGAAGCGTCCGCGCTTGTCAACTTCCAAACCACTCGACAACGCTTCACCCTCAGAGTCACAAAACCGCTCACACCTTCGTGTTGAGATTCGCAAACTCTTTCATAAAGACTTCAAGAAAGTTCGGCTTCTTCAAGAAGCTCCGCCAACTGACGACATTGTCAAAACCAAGGGTAAATGCCAGATCACCGTTTCCGATGTGGGCTGCGGCTATACCAATATTCTCTATCGCATCAGTCAGAATTGCGATATAATCTCCTACAAGAACCCCGCTGGTCCTCATAGCATCGTTTTCATTAAACCACCGAAGCCGTTCCTTGTTCCCGAGGAAACCATTCTAGTGAATAGGCAAGATGATCCGTCTGACGACTACTCGCCTGAATACAAACTCGATGTTGAGCTGAGTTCACTCAACGATGGTAGCTGGCCGCCACTTAATCCTGAGGAACTTGGACCCGTCGCGATTAAACAATCGCTGTTGACCGATGTCCCAGAGCAGACATGGGTTCTGCATAGCGAGTTTGACCAGGTCTTCGCTAGACGTAAAAATCCCGTTAAGCTCACAATCGGCTTTCACCCACAACGAATCGAGGAAGTTACCGATTATGTCATGGATGTAGATCTTCGCTGGACCAGCGGTTTCCGGCCTATCGACAAAACTGCCAAACATTGCATCACTGCTTTTGATCCGGATACCGAAGATATTTACACCAACGGACATCTTGAGCCCATTCCTGATAACCAACTCAACTGCGTCAGCCCTGCCGATGCCGAAGATGCAGTCAACGGTATCAGCGACACAAGCGACGTGAATGAGACCAATGGCATCAACGGAACCAATAGCATCAATGGAATCAATGGAACCAATGACATCAAGGACACCAATAATGCTCATACTCATGATATAAACGGCGTAAATGAGATACCTGGTGTTACACCCGAGCCTGATGGCGCAAACAGCATTCATGATACAAACGGCGTGAACGGACATGGTCAGGTTAGTGAAGAGGATCTTTCTCACGATCTTTCGCATGACCTGGATGAAGAGCTGGAAGGTGACCAAACGCCGAACCGTCACCTACGGAAAAGAGCCAACAATAAGCAATACAATCTCAAAGTGTTGACTGCCCAGGCCCATGGTAAAGAGCGCAAACCCCGGACGAAACCTGGGCAGATTGCGCAAGTTGAGGGCCGCGTTACATATTTGCCACCAGTCAATGAACCGGTACATCTGGACTCTTGGCGATGCCTGACCTGCGGCTGTTTGAACGAGTCTTTGGATGTGCTGCGGGCTCACCTGAAGGATTATCACCCCAACTACGACTATGCGTTAGAAACTACGCGTGAGGGGCCGCTGTTTCGCGTTACTCGCATTTCCGGTCCTATTGATTCACCCACAAAGACGTTACAGCTTGGCAAGCCGACAAAACCCTTCAATTTAGCAGATTACAACAGAGGCGACGAGTCGTGGATATCTTCGCGTTTTGGCCCGGATCATAACGAGTCAGACGTGCTATCACCATCGAAATCCACCACTGCGAAGCAGTTATTTGACAAGCCTGCCATCAAACCTCAGCAGCCTCTATCAAAGGTGCAACCAGCTGCACCGCGACCAAAGAAGAAAATCATCATCCCTGACTCATCCCAACCTCTATTTGATCCTACCAGCAAGGCCCGCCTTAAACCTGGGGAGGAGCTGCCGAAACCTGCAGTAGATAGTTCATGGTTAATTCAGAAGCATCGCGAGGATATCGGAGAATTCTCGGATGTCTCAGCAGAGGAGAAGGAATATATCTGCAGATGGGATGCTTTTATTCTGGAGCAAAATGTTACTTCTGGAGCATACTTTAGACGTGCTTGGCTCAAGTTTGTCAGAGAGAACGCATTGTGGCTGGCGAGTACAGGACATCGAATGGTCGAGTTTGGCAAACACTTGTGTGTTTTGATGGCGCGTGATATCTTGGACGATCAGAGCATTGACAACGCCGACAAGCTGATTGAGGAAGCAAGAGCTCATTTGAAGTCTGGCGGCGGCGATGAGCAGATGAATGATGCCAGAACGGCTGACAGCACATGCAAGCAGTCACCTCGCGCTTCACAGATCATGAAAAGCGCGAATGGTTGTACAGTGTGTAAACTCCCCGTTCTTGGTCCTTCTCTCCTTGTCTGCTCAAACAAGGTAATGCGTACACTATCACCAGGCTAAACCGCTGCTAACTATTCTCACAGAAATGTTCAAGTCGACTTTATCATGCTAGCTGTATTGAACAGTCAGCTACTACTCCAGTGACTCATCCCAAGTGGTTATGCAACGAATGCACCAAACTTGAAGGATCCTCCTAGAGCGGGGTGTCCTCGTCCTTGCCGAGTCGGAGTGTTCCGGAAGTTGCTTCCAAATCCATGAATAAACGCGTTACACGAAGCAATACCAGGTCGCAGAGTGCAGAATCCTCTCATGCCAGGACTAAGCGTCTGAAGTCGAGGAAGAAACATGCAAAAACAGGCATTCAAGGATCTTTTCAGAAGCTCGGTTCGAGTGAACCACAGGCCAAGAATCGAGTGGGTAGAACTCGAATAACGAAGGCTGGAAAGGTAGCCTCCGTGAAGTGAAAAAGAGAGGAGCCACCAGGTCAGATTTGGTGAGGATAGGCTGTAGCAAAAGTTGAAGATATCATAAGCGGAAGGCGGCATTGGGTTATTTTTTCATACTCATTTTGGGGCGCTTATTGGGAATGGAAGTTGATGAGAGGCATTCCAGGAGTCGGTTGCTTGGTAGTTTTGGTAGAGGGGATTTCTACAGGCAACTTTGGGGGGGTTGCTGATTCCTTATGCCTAACGCACCCCAAATTCTGGTTGATTGCATTATACCAAATATATTATTTTGATTCTGTTATCTTATGGAAGAAATGTAACCATGAACACACTAGAGGGCAACAGAAAAGCTGACCTCCAAGCTTTGTCAAATTACGAAACTAGGTGACCCAAGCCTCTGATCTAAAACGATATAAACTGATTTGCTAATTTCGTCTTTCATCCTTTCAACAACCAGGTTTTCTGTACCTCCCAGGGTACTCTACCTATTACTCCATGACACGGGCATTCTTGGCCGATCACTTCAGTATTACGGGACATATATACAAAAGAAATGAGAATGCCCTACTGTCCCTGGGCCAGCGTATTGCCACCTTTTGCGGTTACAAGCTCACACCAGCCAATGTCGTGATTTAGCCACAACTGTCAACATGCAGATAGGCCGGACAATATGGTTCTTGTTTCACTAAGTTCGAGTCATGAAGTCTTCTAGTGATTGTTATATCTTACCAAATTCTCAGGGTTTTGCTTAAATTTTCAAAATATCAAACCAAATGGCATCATTAGACAAGGGATGATTGATAGTGGTACCGAGCCAGCACAAGATTACGTATCTAACTTATCACAATGATCTCCTGTAAAACTCAGGATAATTTCAAGTCTTTGAATATTTGATGTTGCTGTCCGTCGAAACATACATGTATTGCTTGGGTTGAATATGTCCCATATGAGGGACGCCATCTCTGACATATCACAAGGGTTTCCCACTCACACATCCTTCTTGACATGAGTATTGAGGTTCCCTTTTAAGACTGGAAGATACTGAACGACACGACATATGTCCGCAGCTGTGTGATATACGGACGATCTCATATATTTTCCTACAAGGCAAGGCATGGTTCGCGGCACATGGTGCATGAAGTATTCGATAATTCCATTGTCCAGCCATGTGTAAAACTGCCTTAATATCAGGATAGTACCCTGGTCTCCGATTAGTGACAGGCACACGTTGATTCTGTAATACGATGTGAGCTGTGAGGGACAGAACATGGTGGGTAGACGAGATGCCAAATACGCTACACTGAATGCACTTCAGGCTCGATGCAAATAGGAAACTTCAGTCGGAAGTAGATACAAGGGACTGGACGGGTCGTTATATACTGCTACTACCTTAGTTCTTAGACTATTGTGTGCTCTGCTTACTGCTGCTCCCTTCATTGATCAAACAATATGTAATTGTCACATGCAGCAGTGGGGCCAGTTATCCCACGCGGGCAAATTGAGTTACCAAGCCTCATGATATCAAGATCATATTGAAATGAACTTACCATGTTTATTATCGTCACTAATAAAGGGAACATATTGATGCTAAAAGTATTTCAGGTAATCGATCGTAGACTAGGTACTGTGAGAGATAGTCGCATACCTGGCGATTGAGTGATTCCAGGGCATAGCCAGCCGTGTCTTGGAGGATCTTTCGTATTATGATTTATCTGCGGATAAGATTTCACTACTCTAAAGCAGCAAACCATCAATGTATTGCTTCTAGACCCATCAAATATTAATGTAGTCAACCATAGCTGTTTAGTCATTTAGTCAGTCCTCTGATTAGCCCAGTCGTCAGTCTGACTGTCAATCTTCCTGTCATGGCTCATATCAGTCTTAATAAGCTACACTACCGCCAACGGATAAACGATGGTATCAAACATGACAGAGACAGTTAACCTCGCGGCTTCTTTGTGACTATGCGATGGATTACTGACAGGCATCTGGTGCCTTCATGCGCTGGGTCTAATGGGCAATTCAGGCTGGTCACTCATAAAAGGATCGAGTCAACTGAAAATTACTGTTGGATCAAAACAGGAATGTTGCAATAGGTACTCATTGTTGGGAACTGGAGATGTGCCTAATGTCGATATGACTGGCATGGGAATGATGCCTCCAACATGGCTCACCAGGCAATACTGTTCCAACTACCTTTGACTGACGAAATTAACAAAAAGGGTGCCAAAACAGCCTTTAAACCAGTTTCATTAAACGCTTACGCCAATCTGATCATTAGTAGATATGTGGGTAGTTTCATCATGATCACCTCGCTGTCGACGTTCCATGAGGCTTTTTATTACCATGGAATCCTTACAAATAGAGAGGACAGAGACACAACAAAGGATCCAAGGGCATTAACATACAAAGCTAGAATAAGAAAGCACCTGCCAATTATTTGTCAGGTTGCAGAAAAAATCTTGGAGTTGTGGAGTTTTAGCACTGTTTGTCATGGAATAGGTATCATGAGTACGAACCTGGTCGATGAGAGCCCCGGCTCAGAGCACAAACACAGCAACATTGAATACCTTAGTTAGCTCAGCGCTAATGATTTAGGTCGCAATAACGTTAAGGACTTAAGATTATCGTAAAACACAAGCCATGGTATATCGCCGGGTAAACAATTATATGGATGCACATCTTGCGTCAAAAGGACATATTCAATTATCCATTCTGTCTTGCGCTACCTACCACATTAGTCTGTCTTCTCACAAGCACGACTACATTCACTGCAGTCACCCTAACGATGTTAATTCGAGCAACGGAGGTAGTCTGATAAAATTCGAGGTGCAGCAAATTATCGTTACTGTTACAGTATCTAGCTATCCGGCTATACCCTTCTAGTGCTCAATTATGCCAAGGCCTTAGCACAGCAGTACAGTCGCGCATAGCTAAAGTATCCTCTCGATACTGGGAACGCTGACGTCCGGAGCAGTTTGCTTCTAGACAGTGAATTATACTTGAATAAAGTCAACATGCTGATTCGATATATATAACTAGTAAACTTTATCTCATCATGCATGCATGATAGTCCGAAGAAGTCCTCCTACAACTGCCCTGTCATGATGTTTCTCATAGACCGTCCAGCAAAGGAGATTCCAAGGCGCCCGCATGTATTGACAATGTCCGGACGACAGGTTTATCTACGGATACAATATACCCTACGTATCTGAAGGATCTGCGACTATAAATGTAACACGTAACCCAGAAAGACCCTTTTCGCATGCGACTTACAGGTAGTCAATAACATGAGCCTATACAAATCATGCTCGTTGGATCGAGACAATCACTTGTATCATGTTAGGAGTTCTTCTAGCTGCAGCAAATCTGAACATTGGCCGCGGAGATACACTCGTTGGATTGTCTAGACTATACCAGGATTTTGACTTCCTTGCTCGTCATATTATCGATATAGTCTAAAATGACGCGTCTTTCTAGTACATACGACCAAAGGTAGTGGAAAATACGGGATCCCGTCCGCTCTCCCATAGTCAAGCCACTAACCGGCGGATTAGTAGTTGGGTCGGTGACGACCAGCGAATCCCCGCTGTTGTATGTTTTTTGCCTTTTCTGCCCAATTTTTTTTTGTTCCTTCTAGCTTTCCCATGTCTTCCAACTGCGCATCTATTTATTCATGCATCAGAAATACACCTCAATAGCAATGTGTGGAAGCGATGTTGGAGCGACCAACTGCCTTATAATAAGAGTAACAATGCATCAACCAGCTATCGCTCTTATCCAGATGATGGGTATTTCGCATTTCTGAGCAGGACTTATATCATCGACCTAGGTGTTCTCCATGTCTCGTCACACGACATCATCGCTCATGGTTACTGGTTCAGGCGACAGACTGCGAGACGGCTAATGGCAGGACTGGTCACCGGGAGATAATTAATCACAAAATGCGCATGAACTTGGCACCCACTGGGCGGCCGGAGAGACTTGTATAATCGTTCAGCGTTCGGCCTTCCAATCACTCTTCTATGCACTCGAATACAGTCATCAACATTCAGTTCCTATTAAAATTGCATAAATTGTTCCAGTATTTCACTTCTTGGTAAATTTTGAGCTCTATGAAGCAGCACAATGAGAAGTCAACCCTTCACCGAGGGACTACTAGTATCATCCAAGGCATCAAGTGCAACACGATTTAGTATCAAAGCAAGAGAATAACCGCACTTCAACTGTTAAATAAGTAGATTGCCATGTCAAAGGGTCACTTACACTAGATCTCCTAGTTATAGCGCATGTCAAGATAAGTATCTTGAAATTCAACAAATAATACCCGAAAACTTCCAATGAAGCAGAACGTTTAATTGATATTCATTCTACACCTATACTCTTGGAGCATTTTTCAAATCTCGAGAAGCATGGTATTCGTTTCGTTCTAGCCATCAAGAGACTCTCAGATAATCAAGATATTATAAAAACGCCAAGTCACCGACCCCGGTTTCCGTCAATGTTACACTTCTGACAACCAACTCTGGATTGTCAGCTAATTAGAATCTGCTCTTGCCCTCCCTTCGCTTCTCATTACGCTCCGCCTCTGTCTTCTGCCTCTTGCGACTCTCTTGGGCAATCATTTCGCTCAGGTCGTCATCGTATGCCCACTTGGCTCCGACGCCCTCTTCCTTCTTACCCTCCTCAAACTTGCGCCGCAAGTCCTCCTTGCTAATGCCGTTGTTATTGTGCAGAGAGTCAAGGTCGAGGGCAATATCGATGTCGCCAGGCTTCTTGCGCTTGCGCGTGTCGTCGTCAGTGCCGAGCACGGGCACACCTGCTCGCTGGGCTGCCTGAGCCTGCTTAAGATCGTATACCCTATCACTGCCAAAGAAACCTTCAGCACGCACTTGACGCTCTGGCAAAACAGTGTAGGCGGATCGAGGTGCGCTTGACTCTTCTGTGTCGTAGCCACGGCGCTCCTTTCGTAGATCCATCTCGCCGGCAATAGATGTCTCGATGCCTTGTCCATAGTCGGGCTGCACTGTACTGGTGTAACCGCCAGGAGTGTCGAGGCCGCTGGGCGTTTCAGTTCCACCGGGAACATCGTCCTCTTCCTCTTCTTCCTCCTCATCCGACTCTTCCTCCTCCTCTTCCGACTCCTCTTCTCGGGGCTGCAACTCACCCCACAGGTTCTTCTCAACAGGCTCACCAGCCCCCGTCAAGATTTGCGCCACCCCTTGGCCTTGCCCGCCTGATGCTGCAAGACCAAAAACATCACCGCCGAACAAAGGCCTGTTGAACTCATCGACTGGGGGCTTACCCCAACCGCCGGGATGGAAACCCCACGAACCTCCAGCAGGCGGTGGCGCATTCAGGCCAGGAATCTTGAGAGTAGGGTAGGATGGGGGAGGTCCAAATCGTTGTTGGTTAATGAGCCATGGTGGTGGCGCACCAGGGGGCATTCCGAGAGCTTCCTTAGTGGCATCAGTGAGATCACCTGGTCGGAAGTGTTGATAGTCAACCTCAGACTCCTTCCCTTCGTAGTAAACCTCGCCGAACCGGGTGAGCTCCGGCTTGGTCTGGAAACGGAAGAAAGCATCGTAAAGTTTTTGGTAGTCGATATCTAGTTTACCCATCTTGGGAGCAACACGCTCGCGTTGCTTTTGCTTCAATGATTGTTCTGCTTGCTTATCGAGAACCGCATCACGCATCTCTGTGATACCGGTTTCTGCGATAAACTGTGGGAGGCGGAAGGGCGGCTTCTCGATACCTCTCTTGGAAGATAGATACTCTCGCTTCAAGGACCAATGAGTCGGAACTGGCACGACGTTGCGCTGAGCCTTGATCTGTACAAGCAATCGAGGATCTGATGAGGAGACATCTTGCCACTCCACGACCTCGGGAATCTTGACAAGAGCTTTGAGCTCTGCGATGGAAAGCTTATTGAGCTGCTTCTTCTTCTTTTTCGATAGCTTGGGTTGGCCGGCGTTTTCTTCATCCTCATCGGGGATTTCGTCGTCATCGGCAAAAAAAACTGTTCCTGTGTTCCCAGCGTTGGCCTCTTTGGCAATCTCATCCTCTTCCATAGACGCGCCAAATTTGTTAAAGATGTCCTTGTACATGGCAAATGCAGGATCCTCTTCCAAGCCATCAGTATCTAGCGCGGGGCCATCGGTAGGAGCAGCATCTTCAATGCTAGACTCCTTTTTCACTTCGAGGTTTGTCATTGTGGTATCGGGCGCGGCATCGTTCTCTTCGGTTTTGGTGGCCTCAGTAGGTTCCTCGGTCTTGACGGTAGAAGCCTGTGGCGCGTCAGCATGTGGGGTCGCAATAAGGAAAGGATAGCCTCGACATACCTCCGCTTGAGCTTTCTTTTGCTCCTTCTTCTTAGCCCTTCGCATCTGGTTCTTGGTCATCTTTGGGGCCGCCATGGCGAATCCGAAGCTGGCGACGGTGGCGTCGCGACGAGGTAATGTCTTTTGCTTGCGGCGGGATTCGAGACTTGGGTTGTGAGCTGGAAAACGGCGTAAAGACCGGCGAGCGCGAGGATGTACTGTTTGGGGTCCTTGCTCATGCCCAATAAACAGATTGAGGTTGGAAGACGCGGAGGAAAAGAGTTGTGGTATGTGAGCTGAAGCAAATGCACGTTTGAATGCGCTAACTAAGAGATTGGTTTGGCCGTCACGAGTGGAGTCATGTTCTACGCTGCCGTTCAAAGGTCTACCAAAAGCTTAACGTAACCTGCCTCAAGCAAAAATTGGACGCGGCTAGGGGCGTCTAGAAACCATTATCAGCTTATCTCCAGCGGCTGTCGGACTAACCACGGTTGAAATCGAGGATGTCGATCGCCGTAAGCCACGTAATGTTAGTTACAGACTTACCAGTATTACAGAGGGTTCCAAGGGAAGACTCCCTGCAAACCCCCGTGCGTAATCTATCTGGCATCCAATCAATTCGTCGTCTTATTGGCGCCCCTTCGTTTAATTATAGCGGTACCTTGCTCATCCCACTAGCACCTTTCCTCTTTGACGTGAACGCCATCCAACAGGAGCTACAGTCACTTTATTGTAACTTGGCACCATCTTTTTTTCTGGTCAACCACTTCTTCGTTCTGATCAAGCTTAACTTGCTTTGTTTCAAAGTCACATCGCAGTCTGATTAACTGCTATCTCATCTTCCGCTTTCGGTTTCAGCATCTGCTCGTTTCCATTCGCTTCCTGGGTCTCGGCATCGTCATTCAAGAGTTACTTCGATCTGGCGTCTTGGCCTACAGGAACACTGACTGTACCTGGGAGATAGCACATTAGGAGTCGATCCTTGATAAGCTATGCTATGGGCATGAGCTTCCTTCCACGCCACAGCATTTTCCTCGAATATTGTCTCGTCTCTTGTCGCTCTTTATCGAACCGTACGCAACATCATCTTTGGCCGTTGCGCCGTTAAACATCGCAACTTACTCTCCCTGCTTATCACTGCCCTGTGATGGAAAAGTTCCCCGACTTCGTCGACACGCCTCTAGGCGAGTCGCCCTCAGATGGTCCCCCGAACCCTCCTGGTTGGGCAAACGGCGCGCCTCCTCGTCCCTCCGATCGATGGTTACCGGTCTCGAGGCAAGACAACGGCTGGTCAGCGGGATCCCGAGGGCACAATCGGCAAAAGAGTCTTACTGATGCCATTCGCACAATAAGAGGTCGCAATGGCAGTGTTAGCCAGAATGCCCATGAGATCGCCGATGCCTTGCGTGCTCCCGTCTCCCCAAAGCTCATTGTACGGCCATTCTATCGAGTTCAAGTAAAGAGTACCCAGTGCAAGTGCTGACCTGATGCTGCGCTACACAGATTCTGTGCCTATTGTGGTACACCTCGTCTGCGCTCACAAACACCTCGTCCAAATCCATTCTGATAGCGTTTGACAAGCCTGCTACCTTGACGCTGGTTCAATTCGCTTTCGTATCCTCGTTATGTGTCTTCATGGCGTGGCTGGCGACCATATTCCCTATTTTACGGACAAAGGTCACAGCCCTCAAGCACCCGATTCGAAAGCCGACTCGCGATGTTATCAAAACAACTCTTCCTCTTGCAGCGTTTCAGATCGGAGGCCACCTCCTCAGTTCAACGGCTACCTCCAAGATCCCCGTATCACTTGTTCACACCATCAAGGGTCTTTCACCCCTCTTTACCGTCCTCGCTTACAGAATCGTGTACGACATCCGATACCCAAAAACCACTTATTTGTCTCTGATTCCTCTGACACTCGGTGTCATGTTGGCCTGCTCTGGTAAGACAACATACGGTGGAGAGCTTATTGGTGTCATCCAAGCTCTCCTAGCCACTGTCATCTTCGTCACCCAAAACATCTTCTCTAAGAAGCTTTTCAACGAGGCTGCCAAAGCTGAAGCTGAGTCACCGCACTCACTGCCCAAGAAGTTGGACAAACTCAATCTGCTCTGCTACTCTTCCGGCATGGCATTTGTTCTTACATTGCCCATTTGGCTCTGGTCTGAGGGTTTCACTCTCCTTATGAACTTCTATCGTGAAGGTTCGATTGATCTGAATGAGCAGCCCAACTCAATGGATCATGGACGGCTCACAATTGAGTTTATCTTCAACGGCGTCTTTCACTTTGGCCAGAACATCCTCGCCTTTATCCTTCTTTCGATGGTTTCCCCTGTTACCTACTCAGTTGCCAGTCTCATCAAACGTGTGTTTGTCATTGTCCTGGCTCTGGTGTGGTTCAGAAGCCCTACAACACCGCTTCAGGGTGTAGGTATAGCCCTCACCTTCTTAGGTCTGTACTTGTATGATCGAACAAAATCGAGTAACAAGGCCGATCAAAAGGCCCAATCGATGCAAGTCAAAAGATCTCCACTGCTCCCTACCACCACCAACGGGTTACGACCTACGCCCATTATGGAGTCTCCACAAAGCACCGAGCTCAAGTCTTACCCTTACCACGAGGGCTACTTTGGTCGACCAACAGTAGCAGAGGATTCTAAAAAGAGTGACGACGCCGGCGCCCGTACCCGGACTCCAGCCACTAGCAACGGCTGGCTCCCTCCTGGTACCAAGCAGGAGGATACATGGCAGCCTGGTGATCGTGTTGCTGGCGTCGCATGAGAATTTCACCAGTGCGTATGTGTTAGATCGTGCTTTCTTAAATTGGATGGTGTTTCGAATTTCAGCATAACAAAAAAAGACTGATATAGAGGTTCTCGAGCAAGGGTGTTATTTTACATCCAAGCACTTAGGTGAAAGATTAGGATTCGTATGACACGCATCGGACTGGCGTTTTAGTGATTTAATGGACACAACGGCGGTTGTGGAACCCTCCGGTGCTGGATACAATGTGCCATTACGTGGATATGGAATGACAGTATTGGTTTCTTGGATAGACGAGTTGAAATGACAGCCAACTCGGATAATGTATTAATGAATAGTGTAAGATGTACGCCTTATTTAGGCGCCCCGATACTCTATCACGCTTGGGGTATTATTAATCTATCAGCCATTCTTCAACCTCCACTCCTATGCTTCGTCCTATGCCACGTATCACTTCCCAAGCAACATTAATCCTCCACTTGCCTCCTCGATCCATTACATCACCTGCACCTCCCACCCGTGTCAGAAGTCGCAGGCTCGCAAGCGTTGATACAGCCATAGCCACATCTCCGTCCAGACCAGCAGCACCAACTGCAGTGCCATCCGCCCACTCAATTCGCACGGCGGCGAAAATGGCCATCATGCGCTCGAGAACAAAAGCATGTGCGCCGAGCAGCTTTCGAGCAATCTTTCGGTGCTTTGTACGAGTAGCCCCTCGGGCGACGATCCCTCCTCTTCGACGTTTGCGACCGTGGTGATATGTTGAGAAGAGCGTAAGATCATGACGAGTTGCGTTATGGGAGGCGAGGTAGGCTGATAAGAGAATGAGACGAGCCGTCGTGGGTAGGAGATTTGTAAGATCGGTCGCCGAGGCTGTGGGTTTCGTTGCTGCAGTTTCGACGGGTTTATTTTTGGGTCTAACAGAAACAATGCTCGGATTGAGCAGAGACTCGTCTTGGAAATGTACTCTGCCCGCAATAAGCAGCTTCGAGAACTCTTTCGGTGAATGCGTCCCAGCTAAAATAGGGGCTGTGAAGCGTGGCCACAGCGCGTGGCAGCTATGTTTAAATGAGGGCAACGTTCGGGAGGCGGATTTTGTGAGCGAGTCGTATACGGCGGCGCAGAAACGAGTCCAGAGATCAACGGTTTCCTGCTGTGTGCATGTAGCGACAGGTTGCGGAGGCGTAAGGGATAAGATGCGGACAAACTCCTTCTTCTCGTAGGGTGGAAATATAAGATGGGCTGAGGAGGATCGAAGAAAGCCTGTGGGTGGGGATGTGACGACGAAGACGCATGTAAGAGATGGAATCTGAATATATGGGTTAGCTTTGCACCCGAAGCTTTAACTGCTGTGCGCTCACAATTTCTGAGAGTCTTGCAAGAGCCGGTACTAATGTAGGGGGCGCATCTCTCTGTCGATCGATTGCATCTAGTACCAGCACAAAACGCCAACGAGGATCCCTAGTAGGATACTGGATCATCTTCACCAGCTCAACTGTTAACTGCGCCAACGTTTCGCATCGTCGCGGTATTTCTTCCCATTGCAACGCTTCGGCCACTTGTCCGACTATACTCTCGAATAGATGCCGCCCCGTGATACACTGTACAGAGTTGACTATTGCGGCTTGCAGTCCGCCCGAGGAGTCATCGTTGTTGACATTTGTGACGAGATCGGAGACGAGTCGGGAAACGATGGCGGATTTCCCTGTTGCTGTCGTACCGTGGACTACTAGGCTTCGACAAGGAGCTGCATTGGGCTGTGAGAACAATTAGTAACAATTCCTCTTGTTATATATCACGTTGGTTGATAGTAGTAAACGTACATGCAAGAGGGTTGCTAGGGAACGAATCTGATGTTCTCTACAAGGATAAGACTCAAATATAGGCGTCAAAATGACTTCATCTGGGAGGCCAAAAAGAGAGGTCATTTCTGTCTCTTGTGCTTGAGCTCCGCTGCTTTTTGGCTGTAATTGTTGAAGTTGAAGTTCATGAACTACTAGTAATTAGCTACTAACATTATCCAGGAGAACGCGTTTGGCGCGTTGCACGGTCCAAGGTACGTCACTCGGGAAATTGTCGGCCGAGTAGCACCTTCTGATACCAGGTCCATAGTAGCTACAGCAAGCGGTCCGGAAAAAGCAGAGGCTTATAGAAATATCTGGTCAGAATAGTCTCTAGTTAAAGCTAACCTAAAGATTTTTGTCGCTATCCTAATCCTTATGTGACGAGAGAGAGCGTTGGTGTGCCTATTTTATTGTGACCCACCTGCTACAGGCAGTACAAATGGACTTGCACGTATTCAACGAGAAATTGTGCTAGGAGGTATGGTCGTATTGTGTTGGATCTATGTTATCGAGACAACGGAAGTGGGCCGGATATGATTGTAAGATTTGGAGTACATCTATATTTTCAACCTGGACTATGTAGGTTCCGTTCCTCCCAAACGCCATATACAATGTAATACCAATACTATCGTCACAAACCATTGTGGAATTCCAACGCCGTTGCCATGCTCATCAAAACAAAACAGGTATATGCATCTTCATAGGCGTTTGTGCCTTACCAAATGTCTTAATCCACCAACGATTCCATGTCCTCAACTCGTCATATAGGTTGTTCACAAGCATTTTTGTTTCCCACACAGGTACAGGCGTTCCCCGGCCGGACTGTGTCTGTGTAAGCCCAGGTCCTCTCCCAGGGGCCTGAATCGTGATAGTAGGCCCGGAAGTGACCCAAAGTTTGCGTATATCTTCGACAATGTTGGCCGTGAAAGTTTTGACGTCATTCTCAATTTGAGAAGATGCCGCATCTTGTCTTCTAAAGCCAGAAAGAAGGATTTCGGTTCTCAGAGAGTAATCCTCAACATCAACCATGTCGGCAACGTATAGTTCGGCTCTAGCAAGTCCCGTTCGTATAGACCCTAGAACCTGTACAAGATCCATCCAAGGGCCATTGGATATTACGGACAAAGATTTTCCATAAAGAGATGGCCAGAGGATATTTGACAGATACAGGACTTGTGTGATCAAATGGACCTGCTCCGCTTGCAGGGGTCCATCTGTCTGGTTAAGTTGCTCCAAGCAGTTGACAATGGCACGGAATAAAACAAGCAAATGCGGCAAATCGCCTTCTGCCCATTCCCGAAGCAGCACATTCGGAGCCATGAAAGTTCGTAGAGCTTCTGCATAAACTTCAATCATCGTGAATGCGTAGCTTTCGACCCCAGCTGCACGCACAATGGCTGGCAGCATCTTGCTGAAGATGAATGAGAAGATACCTTGATTTTCCATTCCTCTACGCAGCAGCTGGACTTCATCGCGAAGTTTGTTCTCCTTCAGTGATAGCTTGAAGTTATTGTAAAGAAAATAGAAGACCTGATGGATATCCTTGTTGTTGGCGTCGCTCAGTTTAAGTCCATAAGATATCATGCCAGCTACCTGTAGCTGAGGATCTTGAACGGACGGCGAGTACTCTCTGCTAATCTGGTAAAAGAACGTGTCGATCTTGCAGATATCAGAACCATGGGCCCTGATGAGCGCAATAATATCTTGGACAAAGGCCACATAGGTAGGATGCTCAGAAGCATCATGGCAGATCATGCGTAAATCTCCCTGTATCTGCTCCATCACCAGTTTCAACGTCTTTGAATGCTCAGGCATGATAATTTTTTTGAGTGCCGGTCCAGCATCTCGTAGTGACTTTCGCATCCACGATATGGTGAACTCGAACAAATCTCGATTTGAGTTGTAGTCAGGATTGATCGAAAGCCCTGTAACTGCTTCAGGAACGAATCCTTTCTGCTGCTTCCATAACTGTTCTGCGAATTGGTTCTCATACGACAGATACGGTCGTGGTTTGACAATCGATAACGCCCAGACTTCGGAAAGGGAAAACCCAGCCTCGTTGAAATCATCAAAATTGTGCTTGAGGAGTGTTGTCAAGAACAATGTCAAATGCCTTCTTTGATCGAGGCTGAGCTTGGCTGGGACATCCTCGAAAAGACCGTACTTTCCATGTCTGAACATGTCAGCGAGTCGCAGTAAACCACCGTTAATGAACCGGACTGCAAGTCGAGCGGCCAATATGATCATCTGTTCGGTGCACTGCGATATCTCAGCAACTGTGGAAGGGTCCCCTTTCTCTCCTTGCGAAGAGAGGATACATCTCGCCATCGAGAAATAAACCTTCGAAAGATCATGATCAATCACGAGAATAGCATCATCCGCCTGAGCAGAATCCAGAATATGGCTCTCGCTTTGCTGGCTTTCTTCATCATCTTTGAAATCATCGATACGGGAGAGAAAGACATCCAAGGTGGATAAGGAGGCACGGAGGACAGGCCAGTCAAATTCAGGAGGATATGCACCAAACCGACGAAAAACCTGCTGTAGCTGTTGCGTGTTCAAAGCAAACGTAGCCGCTTCCAGGTTGGGGGCGTGCTTCATAACATCCAGTGATGTGGTCACGGACATATATAACACGTCCATTACAGCTCGCCTATTCATTGCCACCATAGCATCTATCAAGCCAGGGTCGATAGTGTTGCTCCCGTCTTTGGACATGGCCAGTACTTGCTGCTGCATGTCGGACTGGACCGAATCAAACTGATCGACCATGGACTGGAAGAAATTGTTGCGCCATTGGCTAAATGGTTTGAATGAGGTAATGGCTTCACCCGCTGAGATAACGAACCTAGCCAGCTGACTCCAAGCTCGCAAATTGATCAAGCACGCCTCTTTATGAGAGCTAGCGGGGGTAACAAGTCTCTCGATCAAGTGAGCACCTGGACGAAGATCTGTTGGTGAAGCCCAGAACAGAGTGCAAAGAAGGTCATGATGGTTCCGCAAGGCGGCCAAGTCACGTTCCTGAATCATTTGCTCTTTGAGAAGTTGGCGGTTGTGGTTCGGCATCGTGCGAGCAATCAAATTTCGGATATCTTTCATCGAGCCCATTTCACCCAGTTTCTTGATGCTCAGAGCGACGAGCTTGAGGAAAATGTGAAAGCATTTGTCAGCTTCGTCAACAGACAATGATGGGTTGCCAGCAAGTTCATCCAGAAATTTGGGGGAGATATAAACTTCTTCGTTGCGGAGGTGAGCAAGATTCTGTGAGCCAAAGAAGTCGAAGATGACACCGATCACGGCTACACACTTGCGCCATCCCCATTGCTGTACAAGATAGTGACAGCGACCGACCAGCGCTCGGCAGTAGTTATTGAAGCTCGGTGACTGTCGTGGGTTGTCCTGGTAAACCTGGAAAACCTTCTTGAGTAGCTTCTGGGGTAATGACCAACCATCAATAACTGTATCATGCCTCTTGCCCATAACAATAATTCCCTTGTCGTTGAATTCGGTGAGCGGTAGGAGGGTAAACATGTTTCTCCACAGGCGTTCCTGGACACTTGCATCAAGACTTGTTGACGCCTCGGGTGTGGCTATGACTGTGTACAGAATGTCCCAGAAGGACGCCCGAAGAATATGGGCATGTTCTAGAACTTTCATGATGGTCACCCATGAGTGAATAACGGGCACATCGCTTCTCAGACCACGCTCTCGCATGCGAGAGTCTTTGAGATCATCATATGTTTTTGCAATTTGATCTATGCCACTCATTGTAAGTGAGGTAACGGCGGTCTCAGCCAGACTTTTAACCAGGTCCTCTATTTGAAATTGTTCGTTCATCAAGGACGCTTCGCTCTGGCAAAGTCTCAGGGCACAGAGTGTAGCTAGAAGCAGATGATCATAGACACTTGCAACAAGAGAGTAACGAGGTTGTGTAGTGTCGTTCTGTCGTTGCAACAGGACTCTTATGCGGCCGTTGAATCCTTGGAGGACCTCAAGCGCCCTGCAGACGAAGGTCTTAGTCTGTGTTGGATCTGGAAAACTCAGGGAATCTAGCACGAATTTCATGACAAACTCGGCAGCACTTGCAACAAATTTCGAGTCCGAAGCTTCCTCATTTATCGAAATACGTTCTAGCCGGTCCGCAATGGAATCAAGGAGGACCCCCAGCTCAGACGATACTTGGGCATCCCAGGGACCCCACCTGAGCACTTGTTCGCCAAAGTTAAATGATATTCGCGGTCGAGTCTCAAGCAAATGTTGGCAGGTAATAGCGCGTGTTGCTGCCTCGAAGGCACCACTGCCGATTAGGGTTGACTCATGAAAATAGACACGGGAATCCAGAGGGAACATCTCAAAATGATGAGTGTACTTGGTACCATATGGTCCCAGACCCTGCATTTTCCCCCCATTTGCCTCGACAGATTGAAATGGCTCAGAAGCTTCTAGCGATTCCACAGGGACCGGGTCATTGGCACGGCTGAACTGCGGTGCCTCAACATCGATACGTTGAGGCCTCGTCTTCTTCCGGAATCGTGACTTGTTCTGATTCCGAGGCGGCTCTTCGACGACCCGAAGAGGCACTGGGTTATCTTCTGGTGGTGGACTAGCTGGGTAAAATGTATCAGGTGCATTGTCAAAAGTCATAATACTCGAATCAGAAAGATCGCCGCGCTGTTTTCGGTACAGACGGTCCAGTCTTCTCTTGGTTGCATTGAAAGAGAAGGGAGTGCTTCGATCCGTCTCGTTCATTTCCAGCTGAGCTGGCCGTGCCACTCTTGAGCCAGATCGGGCCAATGTATTCAAGCGAGGACGCTGCGTTGCTTGGGGTTCTGTAGTATTGCTGCTGTCCGCCTGGTATCGGACGGATCCCGCTTGGCTGACTTGCTTGACCAAGCGACGCGATACACCACGGGGTATAACCGTATGTCGTGGGGTAGCTGAGCCATTCCCGGATATTTCACGTAGCGGTTGCTTAGACCCCTGGGCCTTTGGTCTGGATGCTTTGGCTTTTCGAGCGGTTGTGACAGATTGTCGTTGGGGGATCGACCCAGATCTCCAGTTGTTCAAAATAGATACAGCGTCAACATGATCATCTCTAGTGGCGAGCTTGATGAATTTGTGACTAGGGCTGCTTCTGCCCATATCCTGGCGTCGAGTCGCAGAGCGGGCTGCAATTTTCAGGAAACGGGGTGCGTCTGGTTCGACAACATCAAGAATGCTGAGACGAGGAGATGCACGCGACTTTCTAGCATTTTTGGTCGACCGTTTCTTTACATGGGGCTTTCGTTTCGTTGCAGGTTGTCGCTGCTTCTTTGTAATGAGCTCGGCTGCAGGTGCAGAGGTACTGCGAGATCCAGAAAGCATGCTCGTAATTCTAGGCTGATGAGGCCCCTTTGAAGCTGAAGGCTTTTCCCGAGTGCTGGAGCTCTTGTGACGTTTTGTCGTGCCTTGGAAGGACTCTGAGAGCTTCAGCTGTCGTTTCCTGCTAGTAGCCATATGGTCAACGGCATTATCCTCGATCACAGATCCCTCATCATCGTCGGAGAGCTCTTCTGGGATGAATATAGGCGACTCATCCTGAATAGAAAGGCGGGTCTGGTTGTGAAAGGTTTCGTCTGTTGTTTCTTGTCGCGGGGCCGGTGCAGGTATAGAGTCACCATCATCATCGGATTCATCAAAGAACATCTCCAGGGCTGTGGACGCATTTGGAGTAGCAATGCGTCTCTGTGCAACGCCCCTCCTTATTTCCTGTTCTGGAGAAAATGTGGCGGGCTTTTTGTGGGCGTTTTTTGAGGGTATCTTATGACTAGATTGCTGATCCAATCGCAACCATGAGGCTGGAAGGACACCTCTGATCCGACGCCCAACTGTATTCACAATCTCGGATCCACTCTCTGAACCGGAGTCCGAATCCGATTGAGCCGCTCTTTCGTCAGCATTTGGTTGCAAAGTAGTCGTTGGTCCAGCGAGTTCATCCTCGGAGTCGCTCAGGCTCTTCAAAGCCGGACGTTGCGTTAACCTGACAAATGATTGGGCTTGTCCTACAGGTGCTGGAGGTGATGGCCGCACTTCCTGATGAGAGCCTTCGGCAGTCGGTAAAGGATCATCCCCATTCCTTCGTGAGTTCCGTTGTGCAGTAGGCGAGTTCGTGGTTGCAGGTCCCAACCTGAATGCAGATGCTGGCTCAAGAGGGTCACTATCAACAATGTCATATCTCTTTCGTTTTCGCGCCGATGATCGAGATGGGGAAGATTTTCGTTTGGTTGCCTGCTTCGATACAGTCGTTGGTGGTCGCCTCAGTAAGTCCTTCAGTGTAGGCAGGTCATCACCAGCTATACTTGTGTTCTCGGTGTCTCCTGTTGAGCTTGCCTGGCTACTCGGTCCTGCACGATCGATCATCGGTGAAGTCTTGGGTGGGGAGGGTGACGGAACATCGAGTGTATCCAAGCCATCCAAAAAGTCCTCCAATCCTTTCAGCTGACTCTCATCCGATACATGTGGTAAGTGTGAACCCTGGCTGTCGTCTTCAAAGTCCTTATCTTGCGAATTTTCTTGCGAGGCTTGTTGCCGACGTCTCTTTTCTCCTTCAATAGCAAGTCTAAGGGGTCGGACACCATGTCTTTTGAGGATGTTCGAATAATAGGACATCTCTATAGCGTATGGACGTTCCTGAATTGGTTTCCGCGGTCGAAGAGATCTCTCATTTCGAACAGCTGTCTGTTGAGCAGCCAGATGTTCATCCGTACCCAAGTCCTGGCTTTGCACAGGTGCTGAATCATCTTCGAGGACAAGCAACGGAGAAGGGTGTGCAACATCGCGGTTGCTTGTAAACTCTGGTGGGGGTGACGATCGGTCAACATAACTGTTCAATAGTCCATCACTGGCTTGGTGATCTTGTTGGGGTTGGTCAAATTGCCCGGTTTCGGTGGTTACAGTCGGTGGTTGAGAATGTGAGTGGTCAACTTCGGTTAAGTCATCATCGGAGTGTATTGAAGAGAGAGGTGAAGACGGTGGGATGTTCCACATATCAGAATTCGTGATTTTCGCTTCTTGTAGCTTGGTTCTTGCTTCATGTATTCGGGTGGGTGTCTCTGTTGCAAGAGCGGGTTGGACAAGCTCTTGCGACGAGTCGGGGACGTCCCAGATATCATGATCTTGCTGTTTTGCTTCATCTTGATTTGAATTCGTCTCCTCTCGGCTGTCGTTCTGTTCGGTATCGGTATTATTTGTTGGTAGTGGCGTAGGTGTGATAGGTGGTAGAGAAGGCAGTTCCTGGCTCTCGAAACCATCTTCTTCTTCAGAATCCGGGACTTCTCCCAACTCCTTCCAGTTGCTCATGGTCCATATATGGCATTATCTTGTCGTATACATGGTCTCAAGTTGAAGTTTTCGCTTTGTTGTTCGATATGACCTGGACAAAATAATTAAGGGTTCAAGTTGAAAATGTCATGGCTGAAAGTGGTGATTACGTTTAGACAGGTACATAGCCTGTTAATTGATTTCTAGGCCGGACGTGGCGGGGGAACGCGGTCGAGGAAACCGGAAGACGCGTCGGGCAAAAGCTGTGTAAGAGGCGTTGGCGCGTTCACTTTAAATGTTTTAGTGGGGAACCCTCGAAGCTTTAGATCGTGCAGATGCCATATTATACTGTACTGTAGCCTGTTAGTTTCTATGTGGGTCCAATGGATGGATCATCTCAATGTCCAATCCATGTGCAACCTACCTAGTACCCAGACTACTTACCCTTAACTTCTATGCATGAACCTCATTTGAAAAGCAATCTTTTCGATACCGGCCACATACAATTACAGAAAAACTATTCGGTTATAACTTCACAAAAATGCATGTTTTTGAAAGGGCATTGCCATTGGCTCTGACCGTTTTTTGCGGTGTTGTTGGAGGTTAGCCATTGTCTTCCACAAAAAAAGCATTCAACATCTGAATCATCACTCACCACTTTTCATCAGGAATCTACACTTTCCAGCCAATATTTGCACCTGATGCACAGAAGAAGATTGACCCTTCAAAAAGGTATAGACTAGTGCCACTAATTTCGAGTCAGTTTTAACACGTTCATAGTACTGAGAAAAGGAAGGAATTGGTGAATGATTCTACACCAACAACGAAATAATTGGCAATCAGCCACCTGGGATTCTAAGATCTGCCCAGCAGATGATACAGTTACAAACCAGATACATAAATATCAAACAAATAACTCAGAATATGGAAAACACACCACAAATAAGTATTTACCTCACTTGAACCAATACTACCCTTATCGTACTTAGAGCGTCCTACTACCATATGTAAGGACACCTGCCAATATGCTGCGGATTGTTTTACAAAGGGTCTCTAGAACTAAAATCCCTTTCAATTAACTACACGAACTACTCAGAACATAGGAGCGTCTAAGCCCCAGAGCAGATTTTCCCAATCCATCCCATCTAGATCCATATTCAACCCTAGATGTTGCAACTCCTGGACAGAAACTCTTACATCACTGGGGGTTGTTTCCGTTGAGATCATTGCCGTCGACGAAGTAGGCGTGGGCGGGAAGTTCTCACCCACCGGCCTTGGTGGGCGCTGTTCGTTCGTTTTGCACACTGGCAACGACACCTTGTGTTTCTTCATCATCTGTCTCAACAGGTCCTGAATGCGAGCCGTAGGCTTCGAGTGCTCCTTTGCTGCCTCCAAAATATTCCATGCTTCAACCAAGTCCTGCCGTCTCTGTTCTTTTTCGTGGGCATCGACACCAAGACAGAAATCCAGGAGAAGGACTATACTGGCGATGAAGACGCTATGCAAGACCAAACATAATCGGAGCCTTGTCGAATTGAACGTCGTGTTTTCCGCCTCCAGCTGGTGTTCCGTTTGGATGACCATCCGTGCTGAATCAAGACACACCCTCCGCGAGTGAGCATACGCAGGCTCTACCGCGCCACGGGCCAGGTACGGGAGATGAAGCTTGCATCTTTGTCCGTAAACGAAAATCTTCATGATATGACGTTGAATGACTATGCCTGGCCGTCTTTGAATGTCGTCGGGAGGCATTTGCCGCATTTCCGCAGCATTCAGCTTGAGGAAAGGGGGAAGTTCCTTTATAAACCGCTCAATGGCCGAGTCTATCTCCAGCACGAGGTTGTAAGGGTGGCTGTCTTGGCTCGGAGAAGAGAGGGATACTCGGTCTGAGAGATCGCGAATCACCTCAGCGAGCTGTATCCTCTGCAAAAAGTAGGACATACTTGTCGAATAAGTCAACGGTTTCCCCAACATTTCTTTCCCCTCTACGAGATCTTCGTCGTTGGCGTTTAGGGGTTTCCTGATATTCATCTGCCGAGGATTGATCACGTAGGTGCCCTCGTGAGGACCTGGGTATCGCGCTATCATTCTAGAAAATCATTAGAGGTGTGACAGGTATTGAAATGGAACGAAGAAATCTTACGCATCTGTTCCGACGAGATACCACCATACTCGTCGAGCTATCTCCGCCTTCAGATCGCTGTATTGGGTGATTGCTGTTGAAGGCTGCTGGTGGGGATGATCGAGACGATGTATGCCAAGCTCACGACATATCGTGATAGCTTGAAACTGACAGTTTCGAGCCCGTGACGAGACGCCTTCTACATTCAACAAGACGAAACTCACGATGACGAGCCCCTGTGCCAACTCCAAGCCCACTTCGGCCCTCCTCTGAGCTGCATCAAACACATCAAAAGATGCTTTAAGCCACCCAAAAGCTTGGTTGTTCGCCTCTGAGAAGTCTGAGAACAGAGGCGTCGTGCCGTTATCTGTTGATGTCCAAGCGTATGTAACATTTGCACAGAGCGCGAGCATGAGGAAAACGGGACATAGTGGGACTTCTTCACCCCTTTCTATAGCATCGTAAACCTCATCTACTAGTTTGAATAAGCTTGGGTTGTGGACGACGTGATGCATGTATGTAATGACTGAGGTATATTTATGGACCAGTACTTTGATCTCATGTCGTTGAGGGAGCCAGATGCATCTTGTGGGTTCCAATGAGAGAAGATTTGAAGGAACACTTGAGTTTTGGAAGAGGTAGGATGATGGTTGACTGATTGAACGGATAGGACAAATGCGGAATACAACTTGGTCTACGAGTACAGAGTCCTGGAAGTAGGTATGTGAGTAAGCTTTCTGGGGTAAAACTATAGTTCGCAACTTACCGATGGTTTTGGGCCAAGACATGTTCTCTCCAGCCAGAGGGCGTCAGCCGTCAGATTCTGTACATTGGCAGGCAAAGGTTGGGGTGGCTCTGATGGACGCGTCTGCGTTCTCGTTCTTGGCACACCATCACTGCCGCATACACTCGATGCTGTTGTTGATATCGTTGAAGGGTTGCTATCGACCTCCTTGTTCCGCTCTGCAAGAAGAGCTTCCAGCCTCTCTAGCCGGCTAAGGATATCCGCTTCCCGCTCCGTAGGCGGTGGATCTCCACGTTTAATCGGCCGTGACACCGGAGCCGGAGCTGTAGCTGTAAGCCGGTGTGGGTCTTGAGACTGACATTGAACTCCGCGGCTTGTGCAATTGGAGCACGGGAAGTCTCGACTGCAACGCAACTTTCGTACACGGCAGAAGTGGCACGACACAGGTCGCTGACGAGGCTGGCGGCCCATGTCTGCTGTAGTCTAATAGTAGAAAGTATGTAACTCTGGGCTTGTTGTGAGGACCGGGCAATTTGAGTTAAAAACGGACGAAGAGCCTTTTTCCATGGGTAGTCCGCGGACTATCCATGGTCCCGACTCCGACATGGTCTCTTATCGGGATAAGTATAATAACAACTCTACTCCTTCGCACTTTTGATCTTGCTTACGGCTCCAATACGTTTGGCTTGGCAAATACTATTGGCTAAGGCGGGATCCGGCATTAATGATGAGGGGTTGGGAGGATTACCACCCTAGGCTATTCTTCATATTGGCGTGTATCACCCTTCTCAATGACTCTACTAGCTGCAAGATCGGCTTTTCAACCATTCTTGAGACACGGATTTAAGCAATTCACCGTTGTTTTTTCCGGTCCAATAGTCCCATTGAAATGCATTAGTGTGAATGAATGTAGTAGTTTAGCCTACCTAGTTGAGGTTCTGGCATTTATAGCAGACGCCCCCTGCTCCAAATTACAAGATATTTGAAAACCTTCAGGCTTACACAACAAGCTCTCTTTAGCTTCACTGGTCGCCGTTTGCCATCTATTAAGGATATAACCTGACCTCGAGCTGATAGGCTATATTGAGAGCTGCTGTGTAGCTCACGGCAATCTACACCAGGCACTATGGTGCACATAAACACAAACGAAGAGCTCACACGCGCCGCATCTCCCACAAAAATGGCCGACGAGGATCTGAAACGTGAAAGGGACCTGGAGGAAGGCTCAACTTCAGTTGAATTCGATGAGCCTGCTGGAAATGACCCCAATATTGTCGACTGGGATGGCCCCAACGATCCAGCTAATCCACAGAACTGGTCAACGAAGAAGAAGACCATCACAGTGATGATAGTTTCGTCTGTGACATTCGTCACGTAAGGACTTTCCATTCAGACATTATACCTAACTTGCTTTACTAACTCTTCCAGACCACTGGCATCTTCCATTTTCGCTCCCAGTATCGAACAAGTCATGGCCGAATTCCATTCAACGAACACGCAGTTGGCATCGTTCATCGTTTCGGTATATCTTATCGGTTATTGTTGCGGTCCACTAGTTATTGCTCCCCTCTCCGAGATGTACGGTCGACTTCCACTCTATCACGTTTGTAATGTTCTCTTTGTTATATTCAACGTGGCTTGTGCTTTGGCCCCAAATCTTGGTGGTCTCATTGCTTTCCGACTTCTTGCTGGACTTGCGGGCTCCTGCCCCCTTACCATTGGAGCTGGATCACTGGCCGATATGATCTCTAAGGAGAAGCGCGGAGCTGCCATGTCTTCATGGGCTCTTGGTCCTCTTTTTGGACCGGTAATTGGACCAGTTGGTAAGTCCATGCTCTGGCTTGGTTGCTCCATGAGCAAAGCTAACAGCTTCAGCTGGTGGATATCTTTCGCAAGCCAAGAGCTGGCGATGGTCTTTCTGGGTTGTCTCTATTCTGGTATGTGGAACTGCGATATTGATGTTGAAGCAAAGCTGACTCGTCTTAAGGCCGGTGCAATTACAATAATGGCTTTTGTCTTCATGAGAGAGACATACGCATATACTCTCCTCAACAAAAAGGCCAAGAAACTTCGTAAGGAAACAGGAAACCCCAAACTACGCTCTGCTCTCGACAAAGGAACCACTACAAAAGAGCTCTTTAGCTTGGCCATGGTGCGACCAACCAAGATGCTTTTATTTGCACCCATTGTTTCGCTCCTTTCGCTTTATATGGCACTCGTCTATGGCTATCTCTACCTCCTCTTCACAGCCATGCCGACTCTTTTCGAAAAACAATACAATTTCTCCAGCGGTTCAGTTGGTCTTTCTTATCTGGGTATTGGCACAGGATCTTTGATCGGACTCGTCGTTTCTGGGGCAACATCAGATCCTCTGGTTAGATACTTGACCAACAAGAATGGAGGAGAGCGTAAGCCAGAGTATCGACTACCTCTCATGGGTGCGGCTTGTCTTATCATCCCAGCCGGTCTGTTTATGTTTGGATGGTCTGCCGAGAAAAAAGTTCACTGGATCGTACCTATTATTGGCACCTCTTTCTTGGGGACCGGTATGATTATCGTGTTTGTAAGTATTCCAGAGGTGGCGGGTGTCTGATACAACTTGACTGACATGACTTAGATGTGCATCTCGGTGTACCTCGTTGACGCATACCTCGAATACGCTGCATCCGCTATTGCTGCAAGCACCGTACTCCGGTCACTAGTCGGAGCACTATTACCCTTGGCTGGAGGAAGCATGTACAAGAGGCTAGGTTATGGTTGGGGAACCTCCGTACTGGGCTTTGTTGCGGCAGCAGCAATTCCGTTGCCACTGATCTTCTACAAGTATGGTGAGAGGATCCGAAGCAGGAATCTATTTGGCGTCAAGCTTTAAGTGAAAGCTGGAGACGTCGTAAGTGTTGCAAGGAACAGGGTATTCGTAAAATGCATAAGGAATAAAGTCCATCTTCATTTTTAGATGTAGAAGAAACAATTATCTTATCACCACTCACAAAGGTTCGAGTCTTGAGGCGATCAAGTATGACGATGGAAGCTGTTTGTCAGCCTTGTTTTTTGTATGAGTTTTAGCCCATATAGTCCATAGTCTGCTGATTCCGATGGAATAAACTGTGAACCGATAACAGCTTTAATGCGACGTAAGGTAATAAGGTAGAAACAATTATGACCTGTGAGCCATGGACTCGGGTTCAGCGACTGGGGAGCTTGAGCCAATCATATGCAAGACGATTTCATCAGTTCGTGCAAAACCGGCGACAAGGAAAAGAATTCGTCACGTGACTCAAATCTGCACCAATCCTAGCCCCGAGGCAGGAAGGACCCATCGTATGATTGCTGTCTTGCTAATTCTGACATTCCCCGAATAAACTCATCTCGTCCGTCTTCCTCTACGAACTCGCACTCCGCGCTCACGAACGCATCAATTGAGCTCCTCCTCCCCCGCTCATCCGACGACCAAACTAGATTATATCCGCCCACGATGCTGCGCACACCGGCCACCAACCTGCTGCGCAAGAGCCTGGTGCGCAGCACTCCCGCCCTGGCCTCGCGAGCTGCCTCGACTCACGCCATCTCCAACCCAACCCTCGCCAACATCGAGAAGCGATGGGAGGGCATGCCTCTCCAGGAGCAGGCCGAGCTCTGGATGGCTCTGCGTGATCGCATGCAGTCCAACTGGACCGAGCTCACCCTCCAGGAGAAGAAAGCTGGTGCGTTTTAAACTCTCCTCCACTGCGAAAATACCTCCATTCCGCCCGCGTAGCCGAGATTCTGCGCTCGTAACCACCACAACACAACGCTTCAGCCTTCTCGGTCTTCAATTATATACGCAGCATATCGATTATATATGTTCAGCCTTGCGTTGAAGCCTTAATGAGCTTCAATTGCATCATGTAGACCCAACCCACCAATTCGGCTTCCTGATTGGTGGATGGGGCCATTTGAGCAATAGCTTCCCCGTTATATCATCGTCTATTCCCTGCCTCACATACATTCACCTGCGTCACCACCAGAAAACTAACTCAAATTCTCTCAATAGCTTACTGGATTGCCTTCGGCCCTCACGGTCCCCGCGCTGCCGACCCCCCTGGAACCAATGCCCGCATCGCCTGGGGTATCTTCCTCGGTCTTGCTGCCAGTGTCGGTCTCTTCGGCATGGTCCGCCTTGTCGCTAAGCCTGCTCCTTACACCATGACCCAGGAGTACCAGGAGGAGACCAACGAGTTCCTCAAGGTACGTTACGTCCCGCTCGCGACACTTCCGACCAGTCGGCTAACAAGGATCTTCAGAACCAAAAAGCCGATCCTTTCACTGGTATCACCTCTCCTAACTACGCCGGCAAGGGTATGGTCCAGTCTCCTCCCAAGGGCAACTAAATTCAATACACAACGTCGTTTCTTTTGTGATAGAAGTTTGGGTGACTCTGCGGAGACGTATTGGTGTGTAAAATGGCCTCGAGTGTGCGCGGGCATGACTAGGGGTTTCGAGGCCGCTCCAGAGATATCGAGTCCTCTTGGTGTAAATACTGTACTACAACAACGGAACCCGAGTCGCGTCAATTCTTTGATTGGATTTGTTCTCATGCCTGTCTTTGTGGAAGCATACCTAACAACATTGCCTGACCTTTCGACATTAACCCAGTCCCTCAACCCAGGAATTGCTCCAATACGCCTTTGTTTCCAGTGCGGTACAGTATAATACAAATCAATATTTAGCCACCGCTCTGTCCAGCCTCTCGGTACCTTTCAAAGGTGTTGTCTTGCTCCGCTTTTGTAGGGTGCATCTCCTCCGCCTGCATTCTCCTATCTAACTCAAACCGGCCGTCTTTGCCCCAGTACCCTGCCTTGTCTGTGCCCTTTACACATGCTTCTGTGATGAGCACGTAGGGCATCGGTGCGTCAAACATAGGCTCTGCTAGGACTCGCTCCATCTCCATTTTCAGGCCTCTTGCTCCTGTCTCTGAAGCTGCAGCCCGCTCAGCAATAGCATATAATGCTTTCTCCGTAAAAAATAGCCGCGAAGGATATGTTTCGAAGAGTGCTGTATACTGAGCAACGAGGCTGTTTCGAGGTTCGGTCAGGATGCGAAAGAGATCTTCCTTAGATAACGGGCTAAGAGCACAAATGTTATGCAGCCGTCCAATCAACTCGGGGATGAAGCCAAAACTCTGTAGATCAGCTGGTGTGGTAAGATCCAATGGTGTGAATGAAGAAGCCGATTGAGGGTTATGGTGAGGCAAGTGTGTATACGATTCCGCCGGTAGGGTCTGCTTGTTTCCAGACATGGATGAGCGGCCTCGAAGCTCTCCGCCAAAACCCATAGTCGGCCTAGCAACTCTCTTCAGTACAGCCTTGTCCAACCCTACAAATGCACCACAGAACACAAATAGGATATTTGTGGTGTCAATAGTATACTGGTCAACTTTACCACCCGGGGGGGTTGCCTGGGGTGTCGAGGAAGATGACCCAGATGCATTATAGTTCGTAGTAATAGGCGGCGTGGACCGTGATGAGCGGTTGTCCTTGACATTGATGGTGACCTTTGTTCCCTCGACGAGTTTCAGTAAAGCCTGTTGAACACCTTCGCCACCAACATCCCGGCCAGTTGTCGTCTCGCGCCTTGCGATCTTGTCAAACTCGTCTAGTACAACGATGCCATGCTCTGTTGCTTTGATATCATAGTTTGCCTCAATAAGGAGTCGTTCAATACATGTCTCGACGTCTTGTCCTATGTATCCAGCTTGTGTAAAGGAGTTGCAGTCGCAAATAGAGAAGGGTACGTTTATCTTCTTGCTTAGTGTTCTGAAACTTGTCAATTCTCCGTAACTCTATATTCTGGTTTAAAGGGTGCGTACTCTAGGATGTAAGTCTTGCCGACACCAGTCGGCCCAATCAGAAGAAGATTGCTTTTGTCGATTTTGACGTGCTCGGGAATCGTTATGTCTTCGGCGACATAGAGATGATCCATGGGGTCGTCATCGAATTCGTGGTTATCATGAAGCCCACGGACTGACTCGTTATGTCCTGGGAACTCATCTTCAATAGCATCAGCGGCGTAGCGCTCAGGAACAGAACCATGTGCACGCAGACCTTCAACGGGGTGCATATCACGACGCTTTTGATGCAGCTCCCGATCTCTCGCAAACCTCTGGCGCATTACCTTCTCACGCCTGTTCCGATCTTCGTGGCCATGTTGATGTCTTCGACGCAGGTTCTGGTAATGGTTGAATATTGTCGCGCATATTGTCTTCTTGGCCCTATCTTGACCAACAACGTAGTCGTCTACCCGTTTCTTGAGGTCGCGTGGATAGAACTGCGGTACACCAAAGTTGGTTTTGTTAAACATGGGGCCACGGCCCGAATCGCTTGACGGGTCATAGCTGCTACTAAAGCCAGAGTTGAAGTCGTTGTTTTGTCTCCAAGATGGCTGAGATGTCGATACATATCGGTGTTGCCGTCGTAACGAAGGATCATAAGAAGATACTCGTGGAGCTAAGAGAGGTACTGGTTGAATGATACGGCGCGAGACGTGGCAAAGACTGCAGCCAGCCGTGGGGAATGCCCTGACAAAGGGCGCCATCATGATATATATTCAGCTTGCATAATACGCAAGGACGATCGGGATGGAGCGTTAGGCGACAATCGACCGAAATGGTCTATGCCTGGGCCGACGATGACGGGATGCGGGGGAATCGGTTAACCCAGCTCAATACGGTCGCGTTGTGGAATACTGAGGATGAAGTTTATCGTATAAATAGCACAGAGGCAAGCACGGAGAAATAACGAGGGAGCCGACACTGAATGTAATTCGATTGATACGAGTGCAAGCAGTTGCGAAGGTCGATAGTTCCAAGATTGAAGATTATGTGATACACGAACTTGATAGATCTCCGGGACCCTTCCGCCGCCGGGCGCAGCTCCCCGGTCCGCTATCGGCACGGAAGCTTACAGGTCGAGGACCTCAAGCCTCAGCACCAGCTGATATTGTAGCGGCAACAAGGTAGCCACTGAGAAGCCTGGGTTGCAGTCCGTCCCACTAAAGAAGCTGGCACGGGGCCCCGACCTCTCCAAGCACGAACCATTTGCTGTGCTCCATCAATTGATGGAACCCGTCAAGGTCCATGCTGCACTATGATTCTCGCGCAACATCATTGTGGTCTTTTATAGGAAGTGGCAATACGATGAGACTCTTTTTTCTTGTGTTGGGCCCGCTCCTGCTCTCACCTCAACCACATACCGAAACTTTGCAGGCACACGAAAGGGTGATGACTTCCGCTTGAGGGACAGCGTGCAGATACGTACTTCTGCCGTTGGGACAAAATCCACTCGTATGCGACGTCATCCCAACTTATCGATAAAGCTCTGCGCGGGCAATGAAGATGCAGGTTAGTTAGGCGAATGAGCTAGATAGGAGGTTGCAAGGTCTCAGATATCGCAATTCTACTTTGGTTGCCACAATTCTGATTCTTCATCTTATTTTTCAATCCTCGTTTCACCTTGAAAACTTGATTTAATATCTTCTGGTGCTGCTCTGTCAAGTACATACCACTCTCAACTGTGTCTCACTATAAGCTCAACAATCGTCTGGAGCTTTGAAACACCAATAGCTACTTACTACCCCGCCCACCCTCCAGATCTCCCTTCTGCAAACGCGTCGTATTCTTTGTTGATTTGAAAAAAATGGCTGCAATCGTCGAGAACTCGTCCAATTCTTTGGACCCCAATCAGTCAAACGGTGCTGCGGGCGACATTCCTAATGATGGTACAGGTAAGTGCATGCAATATATTGCATAACCTGACATGTGATGGTCTGATGGTCAAGGACACCGCGCTCACAGTGAACTTAGGTGTTGTCAAGCTCGACCCTTGGCTGGAGCCTTTCAGCGAGGCCCTGAGAAGACGGTATTCGAAAACCCAAGATTGGATCAAGACCATCAATGACACCGAAGGTGGCCTTGAAAAGTTCAGCAGGGTAAGCTCGCAATCTCTACCTACCTAGTCGCGTTACTCATGTGTATATCCATAGGGTACTGAGAAGTTCGGATTCAATGTCGACGCCGACAACAACATTGTGTACCGCGAATGGGCACCTAATGCTACTGCGGCGTACCTGATCGGCGACTTTAGTAAGTTTTCAAACTCAATTGCACCTACAAGCGCTTACACTACTACCAGACAGCTGGGATCGTGGCGCCCATCCGATGAAGAAGGATGATTTCGGTGTCTTCGAAATTACCCTCCCTGCCCAAAATGGTCAAACCGCCATTCCTCACCACTCCAAAGTTAAGGTCCGTCGTGGTCCACACCCAACGTTGATCTCCTGCGCCTAACTCAAATACCAGATTTCTCTTGACTTGCCCAGCGGTGAACATGTTGATCGACTTCCTGCTTGGATCAAGTACGTGACACAGGACCTGTCCGTGTCTCCCGCATACGATGCCCGTTTCTGGAATCCTCCAGCCTCCGAGACTTACAAGTTCAAGAACTCACGGCCTAAGAAGCCCGCTAGTGCTCGTGTATACGAAGCGCATGTTGGTATTTCTAGTCCCGACCAGCGAGTTGCTACCTACAAGGAGTTTACCAAGAACATGCTCCCTCGTATCAAGAGCCTTGGGTACAACGTAATTCAATTGATGGCTGTCATGGAACATGCGTACTATGCCAGTTTCGGCTACCAAATTAACAACTTCTTCGCAGCCAGCAGTCGATATGGAACTCCAGAGGAGCTCAAGGAGCTCATTGACACTGCTCATGGTATGGGTATCACCATGCTGCTCGATGTTGTCCATAGTCACGCTTCCAAGAACGTCCTTGATGGTCTCAACGAGTTCGACGGTACCGACCACCAGTACTTCCATGGCGGTGGTAAAGGTCGACATGAACAGTGGGACAGCCGGTTGTTCAACTATGGACATCACGAGGTCACGAGGTTCTTGTTGAGTAACTTGCGTTTCTGGATGGACGAGTACCAGTTTGATGGATTCAGATTCGATGGTGTGACCAGCATGCTTTACGTTCACCACGGCATGGGCACGTAAGTAATACAATCTTACATTCTCAAACACCTTGACTGACTTCAATAGGGGTTTTTCTGGCGGTTACCATGAGTATTTTGGCGCAGATGTTGACGAGGAGGCTGTCGTTTACATGATGTTGGCGAATGAGATGCTACATCAGCTTTACCCAGAGGTCATCACCATTGCTGAAGACGTCTCTGGAATGCCTGCGCTTTGCTTGCCATTGTCGCTTGGAGGTGTCGGCTTCGACTACCGCCTTGCCATGGCCATTCCTGATATGTGGATCAAGATCCTGAAGGAGGTCAAGGATGATGAATGGGACATTGGCAACATCTGCCATACTCTGACCAACCGCCGTCATGGCGAGAAGACCATTGCCTATGCCGAAAGTCATGACCAAGCGTAAGTCTTTGTAAACCCAACTGTCAAGGCATTAGTCGCTAACCTCGCTGTAGCCTCGTTGGAGACAAAACGCTCATGATGCATCTCTGTGATGCCGAGATGTACACCAACATGTCGACCCTTTCACCCTTGACTCCCGTCATTGATCGTGGTATGGCACTCCACAAGATGATCCGTTTGGTGACCCACGGACTTGGAGGAGAGGGTTACCTTAACTTTGTGGGTAATGAATTCGGTCACCCTGAATGGCTTGACTTCCCCCGAGAGGGCAACAACAACTCGTTCTGGTACGCTCGACGACAGCTTAACCTCACGGACGATCCTCTGCTTCGGTACAAGTTCCTCGACCACTTCGACCGCCTAATGAACCAAACTGAGGCTAAGTACGGCTGGCTGGCTGCGCCTCAGGCATATATCTCCCTAAAGCATGAGGGCGATAAGGTTATCGTATTCGAGCGAGCTGGTTTGGTGTTTATCTTCAACTTCCACCCAACTAACAGCTTCAGCGACTACCGTATTGGAGTTGATGTTCCAGGAACATACCGTGTGGTTCTTAACACCGATCACGGTGATGTTGGAGGCCACAACCGCATTGATGAGAACACTCGGTTCTTCACTACACCTATGGAGTGGAACAACAGAAAGAACTGGACACACGTTTATATCCCCACCCGTACTGCCCTGGTTCTGGCTCTTGAGTCAACTATTTCCCAAAACTCCTAAATGTTGAGGATGATAAGGGATGGAATCACAGGAAGCGACGAGGCGACAAGGATGTTGAGCACGAGTAGGTCCTCCATCTGCCTAAGATGAACAGGCCGCGTCATTGCTAGCGGAGTATCAAGCCGTGGTGTCATTTGCGCTACTTTTCAAAATCATAAAATTTCGAGTAATAAAAGCCAATGATGATAGATCCAATTACAACTTGTTATATGATGTCAAAACAAGGCTGAGAACCAACAATATGCATTTCCGTAGCCTTGTCGTAAATGTGTGGGGTGCTGATGATACTCGGATTTTCGGCTCGGGTATTCGGTCATGGGCTCGAGACAAATATTTACAGCTACATTTTTGACCTATGTTGTTTGGAAAGAATAGCATCATGATACATGAACAGTTGGAAGATGATGGTCGAACTAATTCGCGACAGTCGACTGAGTCGGCGTTTAGCATGCAGGTAGGTTATAATAAAATAGAGATACTAAAGGTCTCTTGCTATATAAAGATCAGAATAGCAATATAAAATTTTAGGTTAATTTAGATAACCCTTTGACTAGATATTTCTGTAAGCTTCCTCAAGTATCTCTATTTTATTATTACCTACCGGGCATGTCAATGTAACTGCCAATCTAAGCTTGCGGCTATCAAAGCTAATACTGACGTCGAGCGATTGAGCTGATGGAGGGGCTTGAGGGGCGAACGGAAAAAGCATGGGGAAAGACCGGGCAGGAGAAGGTGGGAGGAAGAAAAAAAGCTGGAAAAGTGAACAATTGGCAAATCGCAGCGCCAAAGATTAACTGGGTCAATTAAAAGTTGGGATCGTTAATTGCCTCTTACAATTGGTCACTGGAAGGGCCTTCTCGGCGTGGCTGGTAGATGGACCAATGAGAGTTCAGCAATGCTAGAAGAGGACGGGATGCAATATGGGGATCCCTGAATCTACATGGTGCCCCCAGGAAGTAAGTGTCTTGAACTGTCAGTGACTTATTGAAGTAAGTGGCACAAACAGACGGAGCGATGGCAGATGGTATAAGGATATAAAAGAAGAGTAAAGGACTCACAGAATTGTAAAGATCTTCAGCATTGACTTGTACCTTGCGACGCAAGAATATGGATATATCACGCACTTGAGTACCATAGAGGTAGGTGGCTTGTACTTCCATATTTCAGAACTTCAGCCAATCCATCTTGAGCTTCCGCCTCCAACTCGAGAGCAAACAGCCAGAACAGTCGGGCCAATACTACTTTCCCCGCTCTGTTTTGCATCTTCCCGTCTTGAAGTAACATGTACCTATTTACAAGATTTCTGCGAGATCACTGACGACCTTTAACCCGTCACGCAAAAGTTTACCATGAATTAAGGCAAAGAAAGTGTACTGTAGTGTCGGTTTCTGGTCCGCATCATAGGTTCGGCCCCTTGCAAGATGTCCCACGGCCGAAGGCAAAAAAATGCAACATGGGAAGCTTTTAATGCCTGCAAGCCTAAGGAATCAGGACTCAGTGACGACTTTCAGGCATTTCTCCACTGTCGCCGTTGGTTTGCCAGGTGGGTTATGATAAAATACAGACACAAAAGCTCCGTCGCTATATAACGATTAGGATAGTGACAGAAATCTTTAGGTTGGTTTAGATGATCCTCTGGTCAGACATTTCTGTAAGCCTTGTCTAAGCCTCCTCTAATGTCTCTATCTTATTTGTTACCCATCTGCTTGACTGGCTCTGAATGGTCTCTGGCGAGGCAACCGCTGTGGCATTTAGTGGGTGTGCGAATAATCCCGTCGTGCTCATCCCGGGAAATTGCCGGCATCGCAGCTTCTCCGGTGGGGCCAACGCAATTTCGGGCTAGTCTTTCACGTGATCTCTCTGCGAAAGCTCTAACCGACCAAGTCGTTCTCCCGAGCAAAACTGCTCACCTCCCGTAAAAGTTCTCCCTCAGCTACAACCAACCTCTCTCCACTCCCATCTCTGATCGCTCTTTGTCATCTGGCAAGATGTTCAAGAGGTGAGTATTGATCGCGGAAGCGATTGTCGATATATTTTCGACGCCCTTTCCGTTCCAATTGAAGCCCAATTGAGCTGACCATTGTGTTTTTCCCTCGGCAGCGGCATTTCCTCCTTCGCCCGCGCGGCTCGCCCGGCCGTCCTTCCTCGACGTGCCCTCCGACCTTCCGCTTTCCGACTTCCCATTTCCAGCCGATGGGCGAGCACTGCCAGCGTTGGCTCCGGCAAGATTCACCAGGTGAGAACGAACCGCTCTTGATTTCGTTCCGGTTGCCCGGGCGAAACCGACTCGCACAAGACTCCGTGCTAACCCGACTGTTCGCAGGTCATCGGTGCCGTCGTCGACGGTTAGTGAACCATCATCAACAGGCTTCAAACGAGCCTGCAATATAACGACGACGTTACTGACGATATTGCAGTCAAGTTCGATGGCGCTAAGCTCCCCGCTATTCTCAACTCTCTCGAGACTGAGAACAATGGCCAGAAGCTCGTCCTTGAGGTTTCCGTATGTACAGACTCAAATACCTCATTTGTTGGATCTCCTTTAACAATCAACAGCAACATCTGGGTGAGAACGTCGTCCGCTGCATTGCCATGGACGGTATGTCATCATCGTTTCGAATTTTCACAGTGGTACACCCTAACGCGAATTTATAGGTACTGAGGGTCTCGTCCGAGGTGCTGCCGCCCAGGACACCGGTGCTCCCATCACCATTCCCGTCGGCCCCCAGACTCTTGGCCGTATCATGAACGTCACTGGTGACCCCATTGACGAGCGTGGTCCCATCAAGACTGACAAGCGCCTTCCTATTCACACCGAAGCCCCCGAGTTCGTCGAGCAGTCCACCTCTGCTGAGGTCCTCGTCACTGGTATCAAGGTCGTCGACCTTCTCGCCCCCTACGCCCGTGGTGGAAAGATTGGTCTCTTCGGTGGTGCCGGTGTCGGCAAGACCGTGTTCATTCAGGAGCTTATCAACAACATCGCCAAGGCCCACGGTGGTTACTCCGTCTTCACTGGTGTCGGTGAGCGTACCCGTGAGGGTAACGATCTGTACCACGAAATGCAGGAGACTTCCGTCATTCAGCTTGACGGCGAGTCCAAGGTCGCCCTGGTCTTCGGTCAGATGAACGAGCCTCCTGGAGCCCGTGCTCGTGTCGCCCTTACCGGGTGAGTACTCATACACCATCATGATGATCTACAAACACTTCTTGGACGCATAACTAACTCGTTTCGCTCAGTTTGACAATTGCCGAGTACTTCAGAGACGAGGAGGGTCAGGACGTGCTGCTCTTTATTGACAACATTTTCCGATTCACTCAGGCCGGTTCCGAGGTGTCTGCCCTCTTGGGTCGTATCCCCTCTGCCGTCGGTTACCAGCCCACTCTGGCCGTCGATATGGGTGGTATGCAGGAGCGTATTACTACCACCCAGAAGGGTTCCATTACCTCCGTCCAGGCTGTCTACGTCCCTGCTGACGATTTGACTGATCCTGCCCCTGCCACCACCTTCGCTCATTTGGACGCCACCACTGTCTTGTCCCGTGGTATCTCCGAGTTGGGTATCTACCCCGCTGTCGACCCTCTCGACTCCAAGTCCCGTATGTTGGACCCCCGAGTCGTCGGTCAGGAGCACTACGACACCGCCACCCGTGTTCAGCAGATCCTTCAGGAGTACAAGTCTCTTCAGGATATCATTGCTATTCTGGGTATGGACGAGTTGTCTGAGGCCGACAAGCTTACTGTCGAGCGTGCCCGTAAGATCCAGCGTTTCCTGAGCCAGCCTTTCACTGTCGCCCAGGTTTTCACTGGTATTGAGGGTAAGCTCGTCGACCTTAAGGAGACCATCAACTCCTTCAAGGCCATCCTGAGCGGTGAGGGTGACAACCTTCCCGAGGGTGCCTTCTACATGGTTGGTGACTTCGCCTCCGCCAAGGCCAAGGGTGAGAAGATTCTTGCTGAGCTTGAGGGTCAGTAAGGGGTTTAAGTATTGAAGTTAATGCCGCGGGAGACGGGAGGAGAGAAATAAGGACCTTTGTATAGAGCAGAGGAAACAAGGTCTGGGGAGGTTTCTCATGAGCTCCGCCAAGTCTCTTTTGTGAGCTGTGTACCAAGAAATCAACAAAATTCCTCTTGTAGCCATATCAAGCTTTTCTTTTTAATAAGTGATCTTTCCTGTTTTTATGTGATAATACGAGTCTAATTGATCCCCTAAACTTTAGGATTTTTCTACTAATGTCTAGGACACTAAGTTAAAGTCGACTAAATCTTCTAAAATTATAGAAAATAAATACCTAAATAACTCTCTTTCATGTAAGAGCTTAAATAGCTTTTTCGAAGTCTTGTGGCGCTCAAATATAGACGTATCATGCATCCAAACTTACAGGGGTTACATTGTATACTCGCGGAGGAAAGACAATCTTGCTATCTGGACAGGCAGTTTCTTACATGGTGTAAAACTTGTATCGTTCTCATTTCGTTCCGGGCCTGAGATATGTGTATGTACAAAGAGCCTATCAGTCTCTGGCACGCGGCCGTAAAAGAAAACTTGATAAAAACAGCAGTTAAGTATATAAATTGCAAGTTATCTTATTAGCCCTTCCTCTTTACAACTTATTGTCTCCCAGTTTATCTAAAGAATATAGAAGACAAGCAGACTAGGATAATACTAAAAGCTTAGGGTTTTTATTAACATAATTAGATTTATTTTATGGTATAAATATACTGTTGGGTGATAGCTGCGTATTAAGTTAGCGGCATGGACCGACGGGGGATCAGGGGTCGATTGACTGACTGACTGACTATAAGTGTGGGCTTTGCCTCGTTGCTTTGCATGTGCTGACACCTCGTTTCGGGTAACTTGTCTTGGCTTCTTGAGAGTGCAGATTGACGAGTGCTTGTGTTGAATCGGTTGAGGGATGAAGGATGAAGGAGGCAGAACCAGCTGCTGTGCGGAAAGCTCCATCTTGGTTAGAGTACAGTTGCTGTGTGCAACCCCTATCTATTGGGTTTTTTGAACTAACGTTAGAAGAGGTCTATATCGTTGATAATAATAAGTAACTGGAAAATGGGCTTTAGTTAAAAGGCTATAGTTAAAGCTTAAATAAAAGATAAGTAGACTAAGGTAATACCAAAAGCTTAGGTCTTTATTAGATTTATTTTATTATATAAAAATACTGCTTCAATACTGCTTAAATACTGTCTAGACTTTTATCGTAGATCAAGTTCTTTTATACCTGCGTGTCTGGGTAACGGTAATCACAAAATATCATTTGCTTATTAAGTTTCGTCCATTTTCTCTGGCATTTCCAATCTTGACATATGTGGTTTACATCTTGGATTAGGCGTTAAGTGAAAAAGAGCCGTTCAGTTCTCGCCTCCATTTTTCCGCCGCCTTAGTTTTTGATAGGATCTCAGCTTTTGTATCCATAAGCACAAGCTTCTTCTCGGCGGGTATCCACTCGACACGTCTACCTGCCTCATCAACAAGTGTGACAGCCGCCGTAGGGTCTAATCGAAGAATGTTTGGAGCTCTGGGCGACCAGTTAGGATCTTCGAACAACACCCTTCCAACCTCAAGTTCTCCTTCCACTAGACGTGCCATATGCGGAACGAGAAGGTATTGTTGCCATTCCGGGCCAATGTACTCGCAAAGATCCCGCAGGGAGCGGTTCCCAATATTCGCCATCCACCAGAGTTGTGATGGGAGCTTGAGAAAGGCGGCGTAGTAGGCAAGGATTATGAGAGCGCGGGGGCGTAAGTCTCGTACGAATTGCACAAAATTTCTAGGAAGAAAAGTGAACCAAGTGACGATTCGCAACGTCATGACAGGCCCAAAGCCGTCGTGCAAATGTTGATACAAAGATCCTAAGAATTGAAGCGTCTCATAGTAGGTTTCGATATCGAGATAATCTGGATCACTAGGCTCGATAGAGTTGATCATCAAGAGAAGAACAGCAGGGATGTGATGTGAAGCCTGCTCGATATCAATGGGAGGTCGGTTGAAGAGAGGGTAGAGGCCCGAGTCAATAAGTTTCTCGACACCCATCAAATTAATGACCAGGCCGATACCTCGCCATATGATCATCCAGTCTATTATGTAGAGTTTTTTGGCGTCTTCATCCCGGAAGCTTTGAGAAGCGAGGGCGGTGAGAAGTAGAGAGTTGGCGAGCAAAGCGGGAAATGTCTCTGGACGACCTTGTTCCACGGCTATACGGTAGCCTTCGAATGAACGAGCACGATATGCGAGTGCGCGGGCAGGGTCAGGCTTCAGGTCAAGATTCTGCATGTGGAGGGTTGCTAGACCGAACAATGTGTCCATGAGGAAAGGATTTTCGAAAGCCACTTGCACCATAAGGTTCCTCAAGACATCGTTGGCGGGGTTCAATGGTCCATCATCAACCGAGAAAGACGTACTTGTCGAGCTGGTGTAGAACCAGAGCAGCTTCATGTCCATGTCATCCATGGGACGAGGGCGAAAGAGCGGCTGTACCGTCAGGGAATTAACCTCCTCAAGAATCTCCTCGCTACTGGACTCGACATCAGGTGAAGGAGATTTTTGAGTAACCGGTGATTTTTCTGGAGAAGGGCGAGGTGAGTGGTTGGTGACTTTGTCTTTTGATGAGGAAGCGGTTGAGGTCTCAGGATTTATGTATACGCATTCAGCCTTGCGCAGTCTGCAGGATTTACAGACAGGACGGGCCTCATCGCATTTGACCTTGCGGGCTTTACAGTTGCGACATCCTGCCCGTGACTTCTTGTGAGGTCGTTTTGAGTGGTAAGGCTTATCAGAATTAGGCGGCGATCCTTCCGAGCTGGTAGACTGAGCTTTTTCTGGTAAGACTTGAGAGTTATCCATGGTTGATGACGAGTTGAGAGACAGTAGGAAGTGTGGTGCGATGCTATAACATAGCGCTCAAGATGGCTGCCTACCCGTAAAGGATAAACAGAATACAACGAAGTGAGAGAACGATTCAAACCATGTATGGAGTCAATATAGGTAGCTAAGTTAGAGTGTTGCTGACAAGACATCGCCGAACAGTGGAAACCCCGCGTGTGCGTTTCAGCACCAACAAGGCTTGGCAGCAAGGCTTAGCAGCAAACTAACTAAAGCTGTGAGTGGATGACGTTTGCATTCTATGATGCCAATAATAAACCTAGCTAGATCAAGTGCAGGATAAGCCCAACCTGGCAGTTTAGAGATAAGTGACTCGGGTAAATGGGTTTCTAGGTGGAATGTATAATAACCATAAGTTTGTATTTGTTTTATAAAGTAGTCGGTATCAGTCCCTAGTAATAAGTGCTCAAGTGGATAACAATAAATTAGAAATACCAGAGGAGGCTTAGAAAACACTTGGTCAAAGTATTATCTAAACTGGCCTAAAGACTTTTATTGCTATCCTAATCGTTATATGGCGAGAAAGCTTTGGTATGTCTATTTTATTATGACCTACCTGGTGCTCAATCTAGACAGCTGATACTCTTATCCCTCCTAGAAGAGATGTTTTGGAGGCTGGCTCTTCTTGTTGAGCGACAGGGGATTACATATACGAGATAGAAATTTGATAAGTTTGGTTTCAAGAACACTCGGCAGAAAACATCTGATACCCCAGAAAGACACCAATACCATCATCAGGTCGAGTCTGCTGGTTTATGTACCGCTCTCCCTATAGTTCGCTGCCGTAGTTCACTTACACTGAGGATTCCAGGTCATTGGAGAATACCCTACACTTGAGAAGGATGGTTAGTCTGTTCTACAGACTCATGAGCAAATCACTGGAATTAACACAAGATAAGAGATTTGTGATTCTACCACCAAAGATAAATACGTAGTCAGTTGTCAATTAAATCCCGTCTTTAATAAATCAACCTCAAAACTGGTAGATCCGTCAAAGAGTCTGAGCCAAAATTCGACCGGGATTCGGCCGATTCGACTTTGGTAAATCCGTTTCCGTTTTTTGACGCAACGGCCCCAAACTTTGGGGAATTTTGCTAGCCAGGGCCTCACCAACAGCCTTGCGACGTTGATCCTCCTAGACGTTGTCAGAGTCCTCGACTTCACACTCTCGGCCCCCGACCGACGAGCACTCGCCCGGATGCAATTGACAGGGCTTCGCGCCCTGCTCCATCCTGCCATCGCCACCGCCAGATCTCAAGCCCGATTTCGAGTCCTCTATCGATCATTCCAAACATCTTCGACTTGGAGAAATACAGGTGCAGGCCCAGGCGCAAACAATGGCGATAAGCCCCCGAACCAGTCGACAGCAGTAGAAGATGAGGAAGCGCAACCACAAAATGGGACCGAAAACTTGCCTGGTCGTTCGCGAGTTCGAGCATCAAGTTCTTTGAAAAGTAGAATAGCTCGCAAACAGGCCGCTCCCGCATTACCTCCCGTCAAGCTGCCACAAGCATTTCTCGACGACAATGTTACTCTTCACCATGCCTGGAGGAGGCCTCAACTTCCAATTCCTCTTGCCGAAGACGCCAAACAGCCCAAGACGTCTTCGATATTCGTCGATCCTCAATCTGCCGAAAAGAACACTCGAGTAACGGAATCTAACAAGGCACTTGAAGACTATTTTGATACGACATTCAGTGCTTTGGTTGAGAAAGTCGCAGATCGCGCCAACGAAATCGCCGCCATCCAGCCCAACTCTTGCGAAACGGAGGAACTTGTTCATAAGCTAACAAGTCTTACCCGTGTCTACGACATGTTGCTCGACTCAGCGTGGCACTTGACCGATTCGTTATACCCTGCTCGCCATGCGGAATACACATATACTTCACGGCCATTCTGGTGGTGGCATTACTACAAGGACTTTGATCGACATACCCAAGAGTTTCGCGACCAGTTCTTGTCAGTTCAGACCAGTCTCGACAGCATTCTTGATTATGACTGGAGACTTGACCACTCTTTATCTCAAGCCATCGCCGACCTCCCTGTCCTCACATTCTCATCCATACGGTCTGCTCTCCGTCGCGAACTGACGACGCCACCTCCCCCTGACTCGGAGCCCAGAAATCTCAAGCGCCAAATAACTATTTTGTCCATGTCGGGTTACAGTGGGCAAGCTATATCAGCTGCTGTCGCGGAACATGTCGCATATTTCAATGATGCCGATTTGATCAAACTCAATGCTCAAGATCTGTCTGTGGTAGTAGGGGATTATCTCGATCAGGACTGGGCTTATTCGCGAGGGTCACTGTCCCACATGGGGTTCCGTGCTGCTGAGATGAATGGCAAGCTCTATAAGGATCCTGATGTTGTGGCACGACCAGAAGAGGAGGATAACGACCCTGACACAGGCGTGATCAACATTCGAACAGCATCAGGCGGCCTCGAAGATGAGCTTTCAAAAGTTAAACAAGGTGGCTACGACCCGTTCGGAAAATGGGAGAATCTCAAGATCGACAAAGTTCTGGGCCAGATCTTAGAAGCTGCCGAGCTGAAGCATGGCTCACCCCGCGAAAAGCCCTTGATCATTCATGTCCACGACTTCGTGGAAATGAACATGACGCTCGAGGGTTCAATGTTGATTACACGATTAAGAAACCTGGTGGACATAGCATGGCGGCAAGGTTCCAAGATTGCCATTCTGGGAACATCTTCGAGCGAACAACCTTCAGAGGAGTATCAGAGTATGCTTCGGGACATCTCTGCCGGCGACTTTGTCATCTCTCGACATATCCATCCTCAGCGCACCCTAAGGCAACCCAAGCCGTCTGGCGGGACACAGACATCGGAGAATCCCTTTCCCCTCCAAGAAACAGATATATTCGTGGAGAATGTCCAAAACATTAACCGAATGTTGAAGGCATTAGGCAGCCATCAGTTTCTTGACTTTTCTGATGCGCACATGAAGATCTTTATGCACGCCACCGACACTCGAGCACAAATGCTCAAAAAGTCAATACTTCCTCTACCAGAAGTATACAACATCGCAAGCGCAGCCAAGCGCCACGAAGATGAGGCAGCCGGCGCTGCACCGGGAGGAGTGTATGAGCGTCTTCTCATGGGCCCCTTACGGCAAAGACCTGGACAGCGATACCTCGATGAGCCAGAACAAGACGGCAAGTCGGATGGTGAGGACTCACAAAAGAAGGCAGAGGATTCGCAATCAGGCGGCCGGGTCGCTCTAAAATTGAACGAGTACGAGAAGCGGATATCATCCGGACACATCAACCGTCAGAATTTAAGAACGACATTTGAAGATGTTCATGTGCCCAAGGAAACCATATCCGCGCTCAAGCTGCTTACAACCCTTGCTTTGGTGCGGCCTGATGCTTTCTCGTACGGTGTACTTGCTCAGGACAAAATTCCTGGCTGTTTATTATATGGTCCTCCTGGCACAGGCAAGACTTTGCTTGCAAAGGCCGTCGCTAAAGAGAGCGGTGCAAACATGCTTGAAATCAGCGGAGCTACTATCAACGACAAGTGGGTTGGCGAGAGTGAAAAGCTTATCCGTGCTGTTTTCACTCTTGCAAAGAAGATTTCACCCTGCGTTGTCTTTATCGACGAGGCCGACTCTCTGTTAGCCAATCGTAGCATGCTTGGTGCTCGCGCATCGCACCGCTCCCACATCAACCAGTTCCTCAAAGAATGGGATGGTCTAGAAGAGACAGAAGCCTTCATCATGGTTGCGACGAATCGTCCTTTTGATCTTGACGACGCTGTCCTTCGCCGCCTGCCCCGACGTCTTCTCGTCGATCTTCCCCTGCAGTCCGACCGTACTGCTATTCTCAAGATTCTTCTCAAGGGCGAAACTCTCGATCCTGCCGTGTCGCTCGAAGACCTTGCCAAGCGTACTCCCTACTACTCAGGATCTGACCTCAAGAACGCTTGTGTCGCCGCTGCCATGGCCGCTGTTGAGGAAGAAAACGAGGCTGCTGCACAACATACCGGCCCTGAGCCTTACGAGTACCCCAAGAAGCGCACTTTGCGCCAAGAACACTTCGACAAGGCCCTACGCCAGATTCCGGCCAGCATCAGCGAAGACATGCAGTCGCTCAAGCAGATCCGCAAATTCGACGAGGAGTACGGGGCTAAGAAGAAAGGTGCAAAGAAGACGATGGGTTTCGGCGTGGGCACAGAGAAAAAGTTCGCCGACGCTGATGAGGTCCGCATACGTCGCGGTCCATGAGCTCTTACTGGGATTTGGTTTCATATGTGTGTAATTCATGGCGCTGGGGGCATTTATTGTATAACATATAAACTTACATAGATTTTGCCCAATGTGAGGCACTTATGGTGAATGAAATAGCAAGACCGCTATCTCCGAGGCTTCAGAACAGATATATATATATATATATAT